>JANAVB010033012.1:10319661-10486746 GCA_029216955.1 Iris pallida | reverse complement strand
AGTAAACATGTACAATTTTATAGAATAGTTATGTATCATTGGGTCCTTGCCTCTATAATAGCATTCGGGCTACTGATGTTATCGTTGATTGGAGAACAAGAGGGTCAAGCAGAGAATGGTCATCCACTCACCTAGATTTACTTGAGATGAGAGGAAAGAAGACGATTGCTAGATGGCGCCTACCCGATCACCTAAAATAGCACAAGCAACGAATTATCACTCTACCCTTCTATTCGAGTTCGATATGAAATACGAAGTTCAAGAACCCAAGTAATAAAATCCATCGAAAACATTCGCGAAAACGCATTCAGAAAATCCAAAGCCAAAGAAGCAAGTGCGGCATGAAAAACCATCCTCGAGGCGCAACCCGCTGAATATGGGACTTGATTTCGAAGAAGCCATCCCATAATGAGGAAAGGATCTTCAATCAATCCCGACCAATCGATAGCGACATATTTCATAAACGTATTTTACGCATCGTAAAGGAGAACGGGACATGGAGCTGGGACGGGGCACTACAATAAAAACGACTAGCCACAAAATAAATCATGATCAAGGACACACGATTAGTAACTACGTGGTTTGAAATACGATTTCAATATGTGACTGGCTAAGGTTTAGATTCGGACTGGTCTGGCTTGGACATACGTGCAATGTATGTCACGCTATGATTCAGAACATAATGGGTTGACCACATATCCACTCGATATTTCTTCTTTTTCTCGATTCTAAATCAAGATTCAAGCAAGATGCGAAACTTGAAACCATTGATGCAAAATCATAATTCAAGAAAGATTCGAACATGAAAGCATGTGATACACAATCAAGATTCATATTTAATGATTCGAAATTGTAATTGAAGCAAGATTCGAAACTTGAAATAAGTCATGTGATACAAAGTCACAAGTCATAATACGTGTAAGTGATTGTGTCGCAATTTGATTTATGACAATTTGAGAAATAAAGATAGCAGTTATAGTGTATGGAGAAACATCTTGTAAGGAGTACTTGTCATAGGTCCAAATCTCATAGAAGTTGCTCCTAGTCCACACGTAGAAATAATAGAAGCAAATTTCTATTAACTTCTTAAATTCCATTTCATTCAAAGTTTCATTTCTATCTAAACCATGAAGGCCCAAAGTCTTCATCTTAGAATCCTTATGTGAGTTTAGAGCAACTTGCATTCTTCCAAATCATTTATTCAACATATAATAAACCAAAAAGCCCAAAGATATTAAAACTTTATCTAGCCCAAATACATTAGTATTTCTTTATACTTAAAAGCCTAAAAAGCCATTTCTTATAATCCTTTTATTTTTCTTTCCTTTCTTTTACAGATCTGGCTCATAAACTTCACAGGCCCACCAAACCAAAACCAAAACCAAATTCCTATTCTTTCTTTCCATTTTTTCCCTCTTAAAGCCTATTGGCCTGGCCCCATCAAGAGCATGGACCCAGCCCACAAACATGGTCCAATACCCATAGCTATTAAGCCCATAACCATGGGTTTCTTATCAAATTTTTATTTATTTCCTCACCTCTTCGGGCCAAGCCCATAGTCCAAATGGACCATCCCATAACTCATTTCATAGTATCTTTCATCAAAGAAGAGAGAGAGAGGGAGAGCAGAAGCTCTCGAAAATTTTGGAGAAGGAGAAGAAGGGAAGAAGAAATAAGGGAGAAGAAAGCGAAACTCATCGCTAGGCTCGATCAGTGAGCGGCGAGGCAGTCAACAGCCAAGGGTCAAAGCGGGAAGTGCTGGTCGGCCGCCAAGTACGGTGATCACGCGATGGATCTTGGCAAGAGAGAGGTAGGGCAGCTAGGGTTTAGTCATATCTGACAATTGCGGTCGCTCGTCGAGTTCAGGTTCGACTAGTGGTGAATGCAGGCCGGCTGGTCTGGAATGGCTCTGACGACCTAATCGAGTGTGATGGCTTAGATCTAGCCTCCGCGGAGCGTTGCTACTGGCCAAAGGAGACTCGAGCGGGCGGAGGTACGACGACCACGACTTTGAGCTGCTGTATTCCAGTGAGGAGCAACCGAAGAGGAATATGTAAGCCCTAATTTTGGAATTTATTGTTAATTATTTTATATGGGTATATTACAATAATGACTGTATTAGTTTTTACCGTAGCTTCGATTCTTGGAGCACAATAAATATTGTTTTCTCAAATCCAATTCCAAATTGGAATTCTAGACACGTCCATTTCAATTTGATATATCATGTCCCATCTAAATTTGCTCCCCAACATTCCTTTGACTTCACATAACGCGGGCCAACTTAGGCCATTTGATCATTTATTGTAATTTTAGGCTCATCTTCCAATTTGATTTGGGGACTTGACATAGATTGAAGCCGTATGATCAATATATGATTTGACCCATTTTGAGTCTACGATACACATGCTTAGGGTGTACCATCCAATTGAGTTCCTATGTGCTACTTATTTGTCAATGGCACATGAGACTCATTAAATTAATTTTCGGGTTCAATTTGACTAGTAGTGCTACTCGGACCCTAACCTAGTCAACCCTACTAGTTAGAGCCAAACTAAGATTACCAAAACAAGTAGACATATATTTAAGTAATTTTTTAGAGATTAATTGCAGCTATGTGCAATATATTATCAATCTTTGATTGGTCAAACAACTCTATAAAATAGGAAATCTATTACCATTAGTTATATTTGGAAGGCCAAATCATATCCAAATTAGTTCAAATCAAACCCCAAACCATTGTAACTTAAATACCTATCAAACCCTAGCCATTCCCCTCTCTCATAACTGCCCACTACACCAAAACCCTCCAACCCGAGCGGCCAAGCCTTGTGGTCGACCCCCCCATAACCGACATATACTTCACCAAAACCTAATTTTTCCTCAACTTCGCACCAACCACCACCAGTTTCACGAACCCCTCAATGTTCTCTTCCACCCAAGGAACTATAGAAGCAATCTTGCGGCCGTTAGAGAGGTGCACGACACTTGGACCGAAACTCCGTCGAATCGAAGTCTGAAATGTCACAGTAGGTTAGTCGACTTGTGATTATAAGGTTTCACCCACTTTTTCCCATCTGATTCAGCTCAAACTAAAACTGAGAGTTACCTTTATGTGTTTACTCCAATCTTCGATCACTGGATCACACAGTTCCAAGCGGTTTACCTGTGGCGTCGATTCTACGACAGGGTATCTAGAACCAACAAATTTGGTTGTGAGCCATTTTTCACAACCTATGGTCAGTTTTGATGCTTCTAATATTTTATTCAGAAACTAGACGTCAATAGATCTCGACGCATATCTAGTTGTTAGGTTTCACATTAATTTGCTATTTTTAAAAATTCATGATGTATCACCAAACTCCGAAAAATTCTATTTTTTTATGTCCAAAAGTGCCAATACTCCAGGAATCCATATTAAACTATATGTTGTGCAAGGTTTAATGTTAAAATACTATTTTAACTAATTTCTGGAATTTTTTACAGAATTTAATAATTTTAAGTAATTATTATTTCGGGACTAAATTAATAGGTCGAATTGTGGTATCCATGTGTAGTATTGACATAGGACCTCTTGTGAAAGAGTTCCATCATTAAAAACATAATTTTGGTGATATATAGGTATTTATAAATAATTTCTAGATTTTAAACTTACTTTTTTTATTATAGTATGAATTATATTATGGGAGTTGGTACTTATAGGTTAACTATTGTGTTGTGTCAACGTTATGGCGACTAGTTGTCGTAGATGATAATATAACCCATATATGGTGAGATAGTATAGATTATTAAAGATAGTGTATTATTATAGGTGAGCTTGGAAGGATTGACAAGGACACCAAAGTTGGTCAGGCCTACCCGCAGACAACAGTTACAGACAAGTGTACCTTGCCTTGGTTATACATCATATCTTGTTTTTTTTGTTGTTGTTAATTTGTTAGCATTACATGACGTAGAGACGTCGATACTTAGTATTCATTTTATAGATGGGTACCGATGTCATGATGATGATACCGAGTATTGACATTAGGCATTACGTACATACTGACGTGTCCGTTGACACGATTGACCATATGATACCAACACATTTATGATGCAAAATTTATATAATTATTCATGGTATTGACCTCGTACTAGCATTCTAGATTATTATTATTATTATTATTTCTATTGTTATCCAATGATCGTACAGACTTGACATTGCTAGATTCTGACGTGGGAATTGGGGAAAACTTGACTACAATATCAGACCTATTGTCGAGTGGCCTATTGTTTAGTGACCATTTAGCTCTATAACAGATTAGAGGACTATCACTATCAAGATTTGATTGTCTTTGGTGCCACGACATGGTACTAAACAATATCCTGCTGAGATGCTTGCGAGCCTTAGTGGAAGGGGTCTGGTATTCTAAAAACGTTTCTCACCTGCATAGCACATAGACGAATACAGTAGATTATCTTAGTTCATATTTGTACCTTGGCCTGTATATTATGTACCTTGCTAGTCCCTGAGGACCTATTTCCCAGGCTTAGACGAAGCTGAAGACTACCCGGAGGTTTACGGTTCGAAAGCTGAGACCGGAGACATACCAGCCTAGGAGGACGAGATAGTGCCAGAGGATTTCTCCTGATCATGTCATTTTTATATTTAGACGTGCTACATTATTTCCTTTTATTTTTTAGACTTCTAGTTGATTGTTACTTTGTTTCTTTCTTTGTGGTTTCATGATGTTTTACCCGCACAGACATCATTGGTTTTACTGTTGGATATTTGAGACAGTTTTATTATTGGATTTGATATCTTTGTGGACTCTGTGGATATGATTAGATATAACCTGTGGACTTTGTTGTGTTTTTGGAATGTTATCATGATTTACAACTTAAGTATTTCGCTAATGGACTTGTTGTAGTTTGGTCTATTGGTGAAGTGCTGCTGGCATGTATTCGTATTCCTGGTCCTACGTATTTTGGGACTGAGGCATTGTATATTTTGTGGTGGTCCATGCAGGTCTACGTTAAATCACTTTGGTTACTTTACTATACCGACGTGAGCCTGCAATTAGAATAGTAAAGAGCCACAGGATCATCCACATGCTTGATACATTCCTTGACTTCGTTTTGAACTCGTACTTGACTGCTTGATTTGTATCCAGTTTGATTATATTCTACCAAAATCCTTATTTATTCATGCTAGTAGGACGAATCTTCATATTGGGCATATCTTCCCCTTATTATCACATCAGGAAAGTGGGGGCACATACACTAGAAGCCAGAAGTGCAGGTGGAGTATTTGCGAATTATGTGAAGTCGTAGTGAGACCTAGGATAGTTGTACCTATTACGAGTCTTCAACCGATTGAGGAATAGGACTTGAGGATACATCCATGAACATGATGATAGACTTTTCTCAGACTCTTCAACATGATTTCTTTTATGTTATCTTCTTTCTCAATATGATTGCTTTTGTGTTCTTCCTTAGATTTGACTAAACCCTTCCATGTTGACTTCTTGAGTAAATCTTTTTGTTCCTTTCCGCTAAGTTGTTGGAAAGTGCCTTATGGATTGGTCCAAGAAAAGTTTAAGAAATTATATTTTTTCTTGTATTATGGAATCAAAGTTTTTAGCCAGAGAAAACTGGCGAGGTAGGACTTCAGTAACAGCATCATGGCTACATATGTTTTTGAATTCTGCTTGAACATATCCTATGCATATTGATATTTCTCTTGTATCTCCATTAAAAGTTAATTCGAAAGTATTTCATGGATTTGGCCAAGATAAGCTCAAGAACTTGTATTATTTGGCAAGGCAGATGTGCACTGGAGCCATCCTTGTATTATGGAATAAGAAAGTTATTTGCAGCCAGATGCACACTGGCGTGATAGTAACTTCACGTGACATAATCACGAAGATATATTGTTCTCAAGTCTTACGTAGAATACGTCTTATGCATCTTGTTTGGCCTATACCGTTTTTAGAAATAATTCAACAAACCTTCCTTCTTTGCTTGACCCTACTGTTGTTTGAAGTTGGTATATAGGTTTGCTTGACCCGGCCATAAGGTTCCCATTACCTTCTGCTTATTAAATAACTAAATATTTAAACCTTAGAGTTATATTATATAATATAATTAAGATAGATTATTGGTGTAATTGTGATGTTGGGTAGCTGAAAACGAATAAGTTTCTTAGAGATGGATCCTAGTGAGATTATGAGTCGAGTATGAATGCCTGGATATCGGATGCCTAGAGCTATTAGAAGAAATTGCTAGGAGCGAACTGACGGGATCATTGGATAGGTTGATAATATTATACCTACAATGGAAGGGTACCTCTTGTCGTATTAGAATCCTTCTATAGTAAACACTTTTATCGCTTTTCTTCCTAGCTTATTTTTTTATTTCAAGGAGCATCTTAGAGTTGTGTTGGGATACTTGTTAATCTAGAAGTGCAGTCGTCGCTCGTGGATAGGAGCAAGGCAGCTTTGCCTATAGATGCAAGATTTTGAAGGCTTCGAGAGAGGACAGAGGCTGGAGCGCAGACAGGACTTCGTATTCATGAGGATGGGACATTAAGGTGCGGGAATCGTCTATATGTTCCAAATAGAGATTTGAGGCAGGAGTTGATGAATGAAGCCCACAGTTCTATTTATTCTATTCATCCTGGAAGTACTAAGATGTATCGGGATTTGAAGCAGTATTATGGGTGGCATGGTATGAAGAGGAAGATTTCATGCTTCGTAGCGCGCAAAGTGCTTGGTCTGTCAGAAGGTGAAAGCAGAACATCAAAGGACCACAGGTATGTCGCAACCTCTTCCTATCTCTAAGTGGAAGTGGGAGCATATTACCAAGATTTTGTTATCGAATTTTCGAGGAGTCCTGGTGGGAAGGACACAGTTTGGGTGATTGTGGATAGACTCACGAAGTTGGCATATTTCTTACCGTTCAAAGTAGGCCAGTCCAACGAGATGTTAGCTGACTTGTCATGACGCAGATTGTGAAACTTTATAGGGTGCCAGTTAGTATAGTCTCAGACAGGATTCTAGATTCACCTCACACTTTCGGAGGAGTATGCAGGAGAGCTTAGGTATGAGACTCAAGTTCAGCACTTCGTATCATCCACAGACATATAGTCATTCAGAGCGCACTATTCAGACCCTAGAAGATATGTTGAGAGCGTGTATGTTGGACTTTGGAGGTTCTTGGAAGGACCACTTGCACTTGGTGAAATTCTCCTACAATAACAGTTACTAGGCTAGTATACAAGTGGCACCATATGAAGCACTATATGGGAGGAAGTGTATATCACTAGTATGTTAGAACGAAGTTGGAGAGTGACTGATACTTGGACCAGAGCTTGTAATGCAGACGGTTGAGGAAGTAAAGCGGATTCAGAGTCATCTTTATGCAGCACAAGACCGGCAGAAGTATTGGACCGATACACATCGTCGACCATTGGAATTCAATGAGGGAGAGCATGTATTTCTAAGAATTTCATCGACTCCGGGTACCATTAGATTTGGGGAGTATTGGAAAGTTGAGTCCAAGGTATATTGGACTGTTCGATATCATTAAACATATAGGAGAGGTGGCATATCGTCTTGCATTACCTCCATCACTAGAGGGAGTGCATGTTGTGTTCCATGTCTCATAGTTAAGGAGGTAAATGACTGATCCCAGTCATGTGGTCGATCATTCTGAGATCATGGTGGGATCCAGTTTATTATACGAGGAGCAGTCGGTAGGTATCTTGGATAAGAGAGAGAAGACGCTTGGAAGACAGACGATTAGATTGGTTTAGGTTGCATGGAGGCACCATTCTCCGTAAGGATCTACTTGGGAGCGGAAAGATTCCATATATGATCGATATCCATACCTATTCATGGATTCCCGTAAGTTTTAGTTAATATCCTTATTTTATATAGTGTTATTTTAATTTCGAGGAAGAAAATTTCTATGGTAGGTAGGTTGTAAGCCCCCTAATTTTTGGAATTTATTTGTAATTATTTTATTTATTTTATATGGGTATTTTAAATATTAAAGTCAATAATGAATATTGTTTGCGAAAAACAAAGAGGTTGGATTTCTACAAACTAAGAAAGAATACAAGAAGAAGGGTACTATTGATTTCTGAGGAAGTACAGCTATAGGAATCTGATCAGAAGACGATCACTTTATACTTTAGACGATGTGATATTTAAGACCCGAGCCTCTGGAGGATGCAACAACACTTTAGCAGGAGATTATGATCATTCGTGATGCTTTGAGAATGATTTGAAACCCTATTTATAGAGTTCTTGAAATAACTGTTTAGCAGTTATTCTGGGTTGCACGCACTTCAGGTTGCGCGCCTCCTGTTCACTTGCGCGAGCGGTTACACCAACTGCTGTGGACGCGTGGCATTGTTTGATTGAGATGCGCATGGTCCTGGGCAGTGTAGTGGGCACGTTCTGTGAAGTTAGTGGCTTGCGCGCCACGTCACCCTGCTCTGGATACTGTTCGATCACCTTGTACGAGCTTCATCAAGTTGTACGAGGGCGCAATGCAGCAACTTGTGCGAGTGTTTGCACCAACTACTATGGATAAGTTCTACGAAGTTAGTGGCTTATGCGCCATGTCACCCTGTTCTGGACGATCACATTGTACAAGCTTCATCAGGTTGCGCGGGGGCACAACCTAGCAACTTGCGCTTGGATTCAACCTCACGCAACCTGACACGTTGCACAAATTATTGGCTGACCAAATCTTCTCGAGCACCGTATTGTGCGGGATTCGAACGGATTTTCCTTGATATATGTGCTATCAATTGTCAGGTAATGATGATGCTGTTATAGCTTCTCGAGAAGATACACCATGTGGCTCTCGCGCAACCTGAGGTTGGCGCAACCTGAGGTTGGCGCAACCTGAGGTTAGCGCAACTTGATGTAGGGCAAATTGATGTTGGCTTAACTTGATGTAGGGGCAACATGATATGGTGCAACCTATTGAGATAATTTATCTTGATGAGATGACTTCTGGGTGAGTAGCATAACTTAATTTTTTGCCACTACAAGATCCCCTTCAAAGTTTTCAAAACTTGAAAAGACTTCAAAGTATTGAAATACTTTGAATTTAAAAATGACTATGTCTAGGTTGCGCCAGTAAACTCGAGCCCGGTTCTTCAGCGCAAGTTGTGCGGTTCAGCTACACTTACAAAGCTATAAATAACCGTACTCTTTGGATTTTTCATTCTTCACCATCGTTTAAGATTTCTCGAGAACCCTATTTCTACTCCTTCTTTTCGATCTTTGAGAGCTTCGACCAGCACCAATGGTGGCCAAACGCTCTACTGTCGAGAAGGGCAAGACTGTGGCCGAGTCCTCTACGCGTGCTCCGCCTTCGTCATGCCAAGAGACGGCCAACTCGGCCATGGATGATAAGTATTCGACTATAGATCCGATTGTCGACCACCCTACCGATCATCGGCCACCCTATTTAGGGTTTGGCCTGATTCTGACATCGTGCAACCACTCTTTTTAGAGTTGGATGCACCTCATAACTTGTGCCTCCTTTTTAGGGTTTGGTTGCTGTCGACCCGCGTTGTGCAGTACTTTAAAAAGTTGTACGTCTTTTGGGCGCCACTTCGACATGTTGCGTAGCAAGATGCGGTACAACTTGATTGCTGCGCATGGTCGCGCAACCTGATGGGTCGCACAACATAGCAAATCGTGCACTGTTAACGACACGATCATTTAATTATTCGGTTCATTCCCAACAATGAATCTATTTATGGGACGCACTTTTCTGAAACATCTTTCTTCCTTCTTCCTCGTTAAACTCTACCCGCTCATTTATGGGGAATACGAAGGGTTGGCGGGGGCCGATCTTCACTGTATATATATGAGCATGACGTTCAACCTTCATCTTCATTCACTCTCATGGCACCCAACATGAAGAAGGGGGTGAATGGCAATGACAACGGTAAGCTTCTAATAAGAAGTTACACTCTGCGCCTGCGTAGTATTTTCTGGAAGTTGACCCATCCCTGAGGACGGAGAACTTCCTCGACTGTTTTGGCCTGACCCCAATAGTCTTCGCTCATTCCAGAGGTGGGTCATCGTCTCCTTCTGAAGAACATGGCGCATTAGAACATAGGAAAGGATTCCTCCGTTTAATGCATCGCTCGAGAATCCATAACATGGAGGAATTGAACGCTGCCTTGCGTCAGACTGATGACGAGAAGAAGAAGTGACGTGATACGAGAGCATCATTTTACATAATGGCCATAGCGCCTATGTCTGTAGTGTCTGTCCTCTTTTCTATTATGAAATGAAAAATTGGACTTTATTAAATCCTGGCGTATTTGAGCTTTGTTGTGTAACTGTCGTGACATGTCCCACATTTTTAGACTTTTCTTGGTTCTGACAACACAAACTTCAGAACAACATGCGGCGCCTCACATGTGATTTCAAATCTTTTGCGTTCTATTCTTCTCGAAATATACGCCTATGGATGCGCATAATATTTCAGCTTCAATTGCATATAAATAGTTGCGAGAAGAAAAGAACATTTACTGTATTCTCATCTTCTTTCTGATGCTTGTACGGGGGTAAATGACGAAACTCCCCAGAACTGGTATCGGTGACCTTGGATGTTATGGAGCTGAACTACCTTAACACACACATCAGAGAGCTCAGAACTCTTCATATTTAAAAGGGCTTCCTCGAGATGGTAGGAAGGGCCTTTATACATTAGAGTTGGATGGTGGAGACATAAAACTAGGAATCGTATCACAAGGGCGATCTCATTCCTACTTCTCACGAAGGATCGTCTTTTCTCCACCAGTTGTATTGATAGCAACTTATCTTTGAGCTGTTGTACTCTGTCGTTCTCCTCTTGTCTTTCTGAGAGAGAAGACCAGAGTTGATTTTGTTGCCTTGCTCGCTGCTTCAGGTCGAGTCAACAAGGAACTGGCACCAACAAGAAGATCCAAAGATGTAATAGACATCCATTTGTTATATTTAGAATAAAAATTCGAGACGTAATAGATTTCCATTAAGATGTATCTATGTTTTTAAAAGAAAGAATAAAAAATGATTTTTTTTTCTCTCCTTTATGACTTGATTTGATGTGATGATATAGAAAATAGAATCCAGAGGTAATGTGGACGTGAACTCATTTTTTCTATTGATGATCTTCAAGTTAGCTGGGACTCAAAGACAGGATATCATGTCTAAAAAGATGATATATGTGATAATACGGATTTATCATAAAGATAAGATACCTTTTAGAACAATTGGGTTTCAAAAGACAGAATTGATGATTTGGATGGACTCCACTGCAGATTTTGAATATTTATTATCTGTGGCTTTATTTACGAAAAAGTAATAAACGATAATAAATGTAGGCCTATTCGCGAAATGAATAGAGATGAAAAGATTGATGAATGAATAAGCATGTCTTTTCGAGGAAAGGTCGCTTCGGTTCTTGAGACAGACAATAAATGGAGACCTATTCACGAGATAAAAAGAGATGAATGAAGGAACATGCATTTTCGAGGAAAGGTTGCTTCGGTTCCCGAGACATAATGTTTGCCCTTTCTGTGTATAAATAGTGTAGAACTTTTTGGAGAATGTTATCCACACTTATTCCTTCATTGCAAATGTCTTCCGCAGATGTACCTAAGGAGGCTGAGGCTATCCCAAAGATCGAAGCCGCCATCGACACTCATTTTGACGAGCCTCCGCCACCCATTCAGCCAGAAGTGGAGGAAAGCTCGGCTGTTCCTGAACCAAAACAGGACATTCTTGCCAAACTGGTGGAGCCTGGAAATATTGCCGAGGAAGAAGCTCTAAGGAAAGATGCATGTGAATTGTTGGTGTCGTCCGACAATTATGTATTCGAACTTCTTGCGAAATATGTCTTCGATCAAGAGGGCTCTGGTCCTCGTTAATTTTATGTATTTCTTTCTGTCTGAGTTATACAATAAAAGGAATTTTATTTACATTCTGATTCTCTGTGTTGATATCTCTTTGTCTTCAAACGTGATATTTCTTAAGAAATTTGCCATTGATAGGCATCATGGCGATTCGACCATCCATACCAGTCAATTGATAAGTTCCGTTGGAGAAAACTTTGCTTACAATGTAGGGTCTTTTCCACTTTGCTTCGAATTTGCCTTTGCTCATGTGCGTCATAGTCCTAGGACGTCTGACGGTTAGAACTAGTTCTCCTTTCTAAAATATTCAGCTTTAACATTACGGTTGAAGACTTTTGATAGACAAGCTTGGTATAACTCAATATGTTGCTGAGCTAGAAGCCGTTTCTTATCAAGCGCTTCAAGCTCCTGAAGTCTCAGACGATCATTGTTTTCGGTTGTGAGTTCATTGGCAATGGCAATCCTTAGGCAAGGGATCTGGATTTCCAATGGGAAGACAGCTTCGCATCCATATACCAAAGACATTCTCCAAGCTTTTCACTCCAGTTCCATTTGTTGGTAGAAACAAACTTCTTGAGGAGTTTGATGATAGTCTTGTTAAATGCTTCTGCCAACCCGTTAGCTGCAGGATTGTAAGCTGTAGAAGTAATATTATTGAACCTGTTGTCATCGTAGAATCGAGTGAACTTCTGATTGATAAATTGTGGCCCATTATCATGAATGATTCGCCGAAGAACACCGAATATGTAGATCATATGATGCTTAATAAAATTGATAACGCTTCTTGTCTTGACCTCAGCTAGAGGTATAGCTTCAGCCCACTTTAAGAAATAATCAATTATGGCCAATATAAACCGATGTCCTCGAGACGAGGGAGGGTTAATAGGACCAATGACATCCATGTCCCAAGCTTCAAAGTGCCATGATGCTTCCATCGGGTGAAATTTTTTTGATGGTTGATGGATGAAGTCAGCATGGATTTGACATGCTCGGCACTTTCTTGCATACTGATTGCATCAGATACCATCGAGGGCCAATAGTAGCCCATACGGTGAATACGATCCTGTAGTTTAGGACCAGGCTGATGTACACCACAAACACCGTCATGAGCTTCACAAAGTATTTATTTTGCTTTCTCTCCTGCGAGACAGTGTAGGAGTAAGCCATCAAATGTACATCGGTAGAGTGTCTTTGTACCATGATTATAATAGAATATGAGTGATCGTCGACAAATTTTTGTAGCCTCCTTAGGATCTTTGGGTAAGATATCATGGACCACGAAGTCTATGAAAGGAGTCCTCCAATCTTCACTGATAGTACAAACTTTAACCGAATTATTGAATTCTATGTTTGAGTTGTTGACTTCAGTATTTGAGTTATTCTCGACGCAAAATAACTCTATTAGTAATAATGATCATTTGTTGCCTTCTTACTGGAATTGCTAACACTGCTGCAAGATTAGCGATTACATCAGCCTCTGTATTACACGCTTGGTGTATATGCTCGATGAAGAAGCCTTGAATGAATTAGCCATCCTGATCGCTGCATCATGATATGGAACCAGATCTTGATGTCGAACTTCGTACGTGTCTCTAACTTGATTGACAATCAGTTTGGAGTCTCCGTAAACTTTAAGATACTCAATATCTAATTATTTAGCTAGCTGGAGACCGATAAGTATTATACTCAGCCACGTTATTGGTACACGACTCATCTAAAGATTAAGCTCTTTGAATAGCTAACCCTTTTGGTGAGACGAGGACAATTCCAACTCTAGCGTCAATAGCACCTTTTGGTCCGATTCTGGATGCACCATCAAAGAATAGACACCAGGTAAGAATTTCTTCTGAAACATGTTGGACTCCAAAGTTTTGTCTGGAATCTCGTCGTAGAGTTTAGACGTTTCGGGAATTGAATGAGCTGCCAGAAAGTCAGTAAGAACTTAACCTTTAACAGACATTTGAGGAACATAAACCATATCATATTGTGCTAACAATATGGCCCATGTTGCAAGCCTGGAATTGAGTGTACTGGACTTCTTCATCAAGACCCAGAGAGGGTTAACTCTAGAAATAACATGAATGTTTTGGTCAGTGATATAATGTCTCGTCTTTTGAACGACAAACATCAAAGCCAGACATTCTTTTTCCACTGGGGTGTATCGATATTCAGCTCTAATCATTGTATGGCTAAGATAATAGATAGCCTGTTCATGACCTTCTTTATTCTTCTGAGCTAATAAAGTACCTAATGAATGGTCCATTGCTCGAACATACATCAGGAAAGGTATACCTGAGACTGTAGGCACTAGAACTGGAGGGTTCATCAAGTACTGCTTTATGTCTTCAAATACTTGTTGACATTCTTCAGTCCAAATAAAAGACACACCTTTTTTCATGAGTTGAGTGAACGGTCTACAGTGTCCAGAGAGATTTGAGATGAATCTCCTGATATACGTAAACCGTCCCTGGAATCCTCGTAGCTCTTTTAGGTTGCGTAGAGGATGCATCTCTTGAATGGCTTTGATTTTCTCAGGGTCAACGTGTATACCTTTAGAGGTAATAACGAATCTAAGAAATTTTCCACTAGAGACTCCCAGGAATGACTTGGTAGGATTCATCTTGAGTTGATACTGGCGCAAGATCGAATATAGTTCTCAAGTCTTGAATGTGGTCTTCCTTTAGAGGACTTTTGATAGCAATATCGTCTACATAGCATTCAACCGTCTTTCGTAAATGATCACGGACGATAGTACTCATGGCCTGCTGATAAGTTGTACCAACATTTTTGAGACCAAATGGCATGACAATATAGCAATAGACTCCATGAGGAGTACAAAAAGATGTATGTTTTTCATCTTCTGGATGCATCTTGATTTGATTATATCCTGAAATTTCATCCATAAAAGATATACGTTCAAATTCGCAAGTATTGTCGATCATGACATCAGTGATTGGAAGAGAAAATTCGTCTTTACGCAAGCTATATTAAGGTCTCTGAAGTCGATACAGACTCGGACCTTCCCTGTTTTATTCAAAACTAGAACAACATTAGCCACCCAGTCTGGATGTTGTTCTTCTCTGATGAAGCCACAAGCAATGAGCTTCTTGATTTCGGCTTCTATGACGTCTATCATGTCCGGTCAAAATCGACGCTGTTGTTGCTTGACTGGCCTTGCATTCGACATAATGTTGAGTTTATGGGTAGCAATCTGGGGATCTAATCCTAGCATGTCTTCATACCTCTAAGCGAATACATCAATGTATTCCCTAATGAGTTGGATCAGTTCTTGTTTATCCGCTTCAATGAGGCTTTTGCTGACGAATATTGGTTTTGGGGAAGTTTCATCTCCAACATTGACTTGAACCAACTTATCTTCGGTAGGTGGCTCACGTTGCTCGAAGCGAAGCTCCCATTGAGTATCCATCCTTTGTGCCCAAGGATCAGATTCAGATGCTTCAGCAAAGTCTTCGTCGTCTTCCGAGAACTCGGTAGTTACTATATTGGAAGATAGAATCACTCGATGGACGTGCCCTACACTGGTGTATGAATCTTATGAGACAGAATCAGAAGAGTTAGATCGTTCTTTTTCATCGAATTCAGAGGCTTCTGGAGTCAGAATTGGCGAAGTATAACCCAATCTTCGCTTCGTTTTGCTTTAATATTGTTGTGACTTTTCTTTTGCTGCGGGGATACGAATAGGAGTTCGCCTTCCCTTACCACCATTGAGACCAGCTTTAAAATTATAGCCTATCTTTTGAATGATATATTTTAATTGTTGACTATAACGACGTAGTTGAAGTCTTCTGTTATCGTGATTTTTTTTCATTATTAGGCATGATCCTCTATTCTGTTCCTTTATTAAAAAGTATATAAAGTTCATCTTTCTTTCTGGAAGGAACTAAGAAGAAGGAGTCCTGCATTGGTTCGAGCAATACTTCGTCTTGGAGAGGTTGAACTGCTCCTATGGTAAGTGGTTCGAAGTTATCTAGCATTTCTAAATAACATCGAGTATAATAAAGAACATCAGTATACTGTAAAAGAGATGCTACTTTATTGATTTGTACATCATCATAAGATTCTTAGCCTTAATAGAAGGCTTAGTAAGGTTGATAACCAGAGGAGAAGAGGAAGGATTTTTGGCCTTAACAGAAGGCTTAGGAAGGTTGATAACCAGAGGAGGAGAAGGAGAAAGTTTGTTACGACGAAGATCGATAACAAGAGGATCAGAAGAGGTGAGCTATCTTTTTTTCCTTTCTACAGCAGGAAGCTGTTTGTTATGAGAGGAAAGATGGATAGTCAAAGTCAGAGAATAAGAGGGACGAGTAGTACGTCCTTTGACAGGGATTACGAGAACATCTTTTGAAGTATCTTTCTGATCTTCCTCACTATCCATTGTTAATACAACCTTCATGAATTTTTCCTTGTACATCCGAGAATCAGTACTATATGCTTCAATGTCCTTGAAAGGATTTAGGTCAGCTACTTCCTTTTGGACCTCTCCATTGACGTCTATATATTTGAAGCATTGGTGTAGAGTGGATGGTACAATGCTATGCTCATATAGAAATGGTCTTCCCAGCAAAGCATTATAAGAGCCATGATTGTTGATCACATAGAAAGTAACCTTTGTACGAAGATTGCCTATTTGAACTTTCAGGCGGATCTTTCCCAAAGGTTCACTTTTTCTAGAATTAAATCCCAGGATTGTCGTGATGGTTGTTGAAAGATTATGTACAGGGATCTTTAAGGCATCTAGTAAAGTCTTTGGCATGATGCTGAGCACAGACCCAGGGTCGATCAAGATGCGATCAACCTTCATAGTATCGACATATCCTGTGAAATAGAGGGGTCGGTCATGACGATTATCTTCCAGCAACATATTATCTTCCAGCAACATATCATCTTGTGTAAAGGTGATGTTGGGCATCAGCTCCATCACACTATAACAAAGAAAGCAAGTTACAGGCTCCTCCTCTGGCTTCTTGAGGAGTGCTAGAAAAGTATTAGCTTGCATCAAAGCTTCACTCAATGTCTCTCGAGTTTCTTTTGAGAGACGAAGTAGTTCAAAAATTGACAACCTTGCCGGAGTATTAGCTAGTTGAGCCAGTATATCAAAGTTATATGGCTTTTCGAGTCCTACAACTGGAGTCTTCTTCAATATTTTGTCAAAGCAGATATGTTGTTTTTCTTTATCAGCTGTCGTTGCTTTGGGAGGAGTTGGTTCCACTGGAGGCGATGAAGCCGATGGAACATTGACAGCAGGAGAAGATGACGCTGGAGGAGTCTCTGGAGTTAAAGCAGGGTTCTCCTGGCCTTCAGAATAATCTTTTAGGTAAATTTTTTCAGACCTGGTACCAGTTAAAGCCTCTTCTTCAGATACAGGTTCAAAGGGTACCATATTGCAACTCTTTGCCTTGCATTTGGAAGGTTTCTTTTGAAAAGAGTTCGTCCTGTAACCCAAACCAACCCGAGATTGGTTATGTGAAAGGCATAGAGAAAGAGGCACATGAGATCCTTTTCCACGTTTCAAGCCGGGAGTGTAAGCCCCCTGAATTTAGGGTTATTTTTTCAATTTTCTAAATCAATTATTTTAAAAATATTGTTATTTGATTATTATTTTATTTAATATTCTTTTCCGTGACTTTGACTTATGGAGCATCAGGGATGCCAATCTCTGGAAACTCTCTTCATGAGTTTGTAGTAGACAAGATTATCTTCATGTTGATATATCATGTCCCACTCAAACTTGTTCCCTTGTACTCTTTTTTGCTTTGCACAACTTCGGGTCAAATTAGACCAATTGATCGTTGAATAATTATTAATTAATTTCCCACATTTATCTTTGATCATCATATGCACGTTACCGTGACTTTTAATTTAGGAGCACAAGACTAGTCGTTTTCTCGAAACCAACTTCTCATGCATGATCTACTCGAACACCTATACCCATGACCTTCGTGTCCCACTCAGACACACCATCTTGTGCTTCATTTGCTTCGTACAACTTTTGGTCAATTTAGGCCAATTAATTATCCACCGTAAAATGTGACCTGACTTTTAATTTAATTTCGGGACCCGACATCGATCCAACCTAGTCGATCAAATATATGGTTTTGACCAATTTTGAGCCTACTACCCACATAATACTTGTGTCCCATTTATTTGAGCCCCCGCATGCTACTTATTTAACCATGATCAAAAATACCTAAAATTAAATCATTTATTTTGCCAAGTCCGTTTTGATCCGACCCGGCTCAACTGAACCCAACCTAAGCTTCATGATATCCTTACATGAATACTCCCACACTCTTTTTCCCTATAAAATACCAAACACCTAGTGTACCATTTAAAATATTAAATGGACAACCCCTTAATTAAATAAATAGAGAATGACCAATTTTAGCTACATTAAATCCTAGCCATGGCTTTTCTCTCCATCAATCCCAACCACTCACCCTACATAGCTTTTCTCCTACACTCACTCCGTGGCCGGCCCTAATCCCCAACTCTTTCACTTTATTTTTTTGTAAAGAATTTTATTCTCTCTTTTTACTTTGTAAAGACTCTCTCTCTCTCTCTTCCTAAAAATATTCAACCACACATTTCACACTCTCTTCCTATTTTTTTTCCCACAACAGCACCTCCTTCCTTAGCCCATGGCCGACTGTGCAGCCATCATCATCTTCACAACACCACCACCCTCCCCTTAGCTTAGAATTCTTTCTCTCCTACTCTTTTTCATCTTCATCGTCATTCTCTTCATCCCCATCACCTTTATTTTCTCACCAACACCACCTCCATCATCATCTTCCTCATGTCCATCACCAACATCATCTTCCCTTTCCTCCCCTCAGCCCATGGCCGACAGTCACCTCCACCTCTCCTCTTTTTCTTTCTCACTTCACCACCATAACCATCATCATTCTCCTTCCCCCACAGTCAGACAACAGCCGCTGTAGCTACGACCGCGGTGGGGCAACCGGCGCCGTCGGGCTGTCGCCGTCGCCATCGTGTGCACACCGACGGGCAGCAGCAGCAGCCAGATACAACGCAGTAGCAGCAGCGCGAGCAGCAGCGGTGGCTGCCGCAACACCACCGCGCGGTGGCGGCCGCCGTGGCATCGCGTGGCCGGCCGCCCCACTCCGACGAACACCCGGGCAGGCCCCCATGGCACACCCCCTCGTCCCTGGCGTGAGAAATGCCCAATTTATGCGTTTTGCACGGAATCCCGTCGACGCACGCGCGGACGAATTTCAGAATGTCGGCCTCGTCGCAGCGACTTCGTACATATTTTCTTGACGATTCGACCATTGGATCGTCGATCCGTTTCTTTCGTCTCCATCTCAGTATATACCTCTTCACTCACCTCCAGTTTAATCCGTTAATTTTGTCGTTTGATACATCAAAATCGGCCGCCAAGTTGACCGTTTAAATTGTATAATTTTTGGACAGTTTTGCGGAGCCAACTTCGTCGGCTCGTATCTCCTCCATTGGAGCTTCGTTTGGCGTGCCAATGGTTCCTATGTGCAGCTGGTATAATCCTTTTCTTGTCCCTTAAGTTTCGTATCATTGTGAGCACGTTTGATTGGTTGAATTTGACGCCAAAATTGGCCGTACGAATTCGTAATTTCTAACTTGTAAAATGCTATTTTTGTACCTGGGACTCCGGATTTCAATTTCGACACCACCAGTAGATTCATGGTATCGTTCTGGCACAAATTCATATATAGTTTGTTAGATTTGGAGGACGTGGGCCCTGACACGCATTTCGATGCAAAACGAGCCCTACAGTCCGAGTCAACGGGTCAATTTGAGATCGGCTCATCGGAATCCAATTTTGGATATACCGTTGAGTTCGTATCGTCATTCTGGACTCGTTGACTTATAATTTGCTGATTTTTTAGGACATTGGCTCTGGCACGCTTTTTCATGCAAATCGAAATTTTAATATCCTAGTCAATGGACCAATTTGAGATCGGGTCAACGGAATCCAATTCTGGATATACTGTTGGGTTCATATCGTCATTCTTGATTCGTGGACATATAATCTTTTAGATTTAGTGGACTAGTATTCTTGTATATTTTTCGGTACAAAATGGATCCGACACGAATACCGTTTTGATCTGAAATTACCTTTTTGGCCCTGTGTCCAAATTGGACTTATGGATAGGCTGTCCTAGCTAATTTGACCATTCTGGACACGTTGGTGTTATTTGTTTCATTATCCGACAATGTTTGTAGATATTTCTCTATGTATTATCTTTTATTATAATTAATTCTTATTATGTTCGTATTTCGAAATTAGTGCAATGAAACTGAGATCAGTCGATTCCAGTGATCTCACATCGCTGAAATTGACAAGATGACCATGTGGATCACTTTGATAAGATTATTAACCTTACCGTCAATTATCTTATCTCGATTTGCGTATTGTAGGTTTCGATGTACGAATAACGAGGTGCAACTTGATATTTTAATTCTTAGATTAGAGTTGATCATGTTTGACCAAGATATATGGTATCTTGGTAGGTAAATATTAGGAATAGTATGCTTAGGCTAGTTTTGACCTCGGTTGACCAAGTTTGACTGTTTTGACCAAAAGTCAACTATCAGTCAACACTTGGCCTAGAACTGTCTAGAACTTGACCAGAGTTGACCAGTTGACCAAAAATTAACTGTTAGTCAACATTAGCCTAGTTTGACCTAGAGTTGACCAGAGTTGACTAGAGTTGACCAGTTGATCAAAAGTCAACTGTAAGTCAACCTTTGACCCAGTTTGACCTTGTTTGACTTGGTTTGACTTCTTGTGACCTATTTTGACCTAGTTTGAATTTATACGACCTATTTGACTTAGTTGACCGAGTTTGACCTAGATTACATAGCTTATACTATATAATCATGCCTAACACTGTTGAACCCTAATTAGCTTATATATATATATCTCATCTTTAGGTCTGTGACATCACTTTGAGCATCAACCCCATTTGACAGCTCAGGACTACAGGCGAGTACATTCTCTGATAGTAGTTCCTTGTCTTGATATCTTCTGTATCCGATTCAGTTATAGTATTTTACTTGATTCTTGTCACGATGGTGCACGGACTTGTATACGTTGGATCCTGGCATGAGATGTTATTCCTGGACTTTCTTGGTATATTGGTACATTGTTCGATCTTGTTTCTTGTACTTGTATAGACACTGATTTCTGAGGAGGATTGGCTACCCTCTTGGAGAATCCCGTGTCATGACGTGCTATGTCCGGATCCATATACTATTCGGAGATGGAGAGTTATTATAGGTTATGTGATCAATACCCCCATGTCACTATTTCTTATGCTTGCGTCACTCTCACTGCACGTAGGGTGTAGCGAGATCTTATATTTCTTGTGCTCGCTTTCCATGTTGGCGGCTTGACCCTTCTTGAGATTTTTTTGTGATAGCTGGGCCAAATGGAATAGCCTGATCTTGACCCAATCCGATCACATAATGCTATAATATCTCAAGGCACATTTTATGTTTACATTATACATCAGATATTCATGTACTGTTCTACTTTTCTATACGTTACACCCTGACATGATTTTCAGTTTATATATCATGTTTTACTTACAATCTTGATATATCATCATGTATTCCATTATGATTGTCTCTTATAGCATTTGTCAATACTATGAAACTGTTGTTGAAGGTGTACTTGCTCATTTTCCTGACAGGATAACCGTTGATGTTTACAGAGGATATGTTGGCTGATTGCTCTACCTTTTACGGGTATGGCCAGAATAGAGTTTGATGAGATATTACCCCTGGAGCCCGTAGATGAAATAGCACCTGTTTAGACTGTTAGATAGGTTTGTCTGGACTACGAACCAGCTAGTTTATGAGACTTATATTATATTTGTGTGTTTGGGACCTTGTGTTATGTTTTCGACTCTCTACTATGTTTGTGACTAGCTTCTATTTTCATACTTATATTTTTATCATATCTTTATGATATTCGTGCCTATGTTCCTTAAATGTCTTGGGATTGAGTTGAGATTATATACCTCCGTGCGGAGATGACAAGTACATATATATTGTGCCTAGATGCTATACTTTCTAGTAGACCTATACAGCATTCTACCGCCGATTCTGCGGCGTAGGCTGGACATACCCACGTGCTCGTGCCCTTAATCAGGGTACGGGTCATGACAGGGAGCCTTTTATAGTTCATATCCCATCTTTGTCATTAATTCACGAGACTGTGGACTATACAGATGGAAAGCTGGTTGATATTTAGCTTCTGACTTTTATAGTGTTATCTCAGAAGTGGAGAAAGAAGAAGGATCTGTAGCAGAAGTGAAAGTAGTAGTTAAAGGTGGAGGACAATGTTCATCCAACGAAGTCATGTGGCATGACTTGTATTTGGTTGCTTTTTTAGACTTTATGGATGAAGAAGGTGCTTCAAAGTCAGCCACCAAATCAGGATGGATCCACATAATCTCCCCCTTATCAGTAGATAGAGGAACAAGACCATCAGTTCGGGCAGGTGGGAGATTAACAATCTCCAAAGTGGTTCTCGGGATGGGAATGACGCCGTCCTACACAAGTTGAGCAAAAAAATTGCCAAACTGTAGAGAGACAACATTAGCTGTTGTCTTTTCATCTTATTGGAGAGTAATTGTGCCAGAATTAACCATCTCCTGGATCTTGCCTTTAAGCACATAGCATGCTCGAGTCGGATGTCCAATAAATCTGTGGTAACCATAATATTTGGGGTGGTCAGTTTTACCTACTTCATTCGGCCGTTTTGCCTCTGTCAGTTAAAGTTTATTGCTCTTGATCAGACAGTCAAAGATACTCATGACATCATTTTCATCAAAAGAATATTCTTCTTTCGGATGTGGTGCCTTCTGTGGTGGTGTCGTTGGAGTAGGTGTTGATTGACCTATGTTCACGGCTAGAGTTTCTTTGCCTTTGGCATTGATCGCCAAAGTCGCTTTACTCTTGCGGTTGTTCTGAAGGCCATTATTATTAGGTGTAACATGTTCATCTTTGTCAAGATTAGGCATCTGAATACCTAATTATTTGAACTTGTCAGCACTTTCTTCTATCGCTTTAGCAATCACTATGAATGAAGGCCAATCCTGGAACTGTATCTTTTCGATCCTCATGTTGATTATAGGTAACAGGTTTGATTTGAAAGTGTCTATAGTCAGAGCATCTGGAGTTCCAAGAGGCATTTTGAGTGCCTCACGGCGAAATCGTTCAATGAACCTTTCAATTGTTTAATTGTGTCACTGTTTAATTTTAATGAGAGCAGACATAGTCATGTCATTTGTTCGCTCATAAAATCGTTCCAGGAATATTTGTTTGAATCCAGAGAAAGAGGTTATACAACCATCTGGCAAACTACGGTACCAGTCGTAAGCTGTACCTGCTAAACATCCGACAAATACTCTAGTGAGTAGAGCATCATTTAGCTAGAGTTGATCAGTCATTACCTCAAAGTGATTGAGATATTGACTTGATGATGTGCTGCCATCAAACATCATAATAGTAGGGGGTTTATACTTGGGGGGAAATTAGATTTCTTTCCATTTTATGGGATAAGGCTACTTAATCCCAAGCTTCTGCAAGCCATCTTTCTGTTTGAAAGCTTCAAATTGAGTACGTAAAAGTTTTACGGCCTCATTGGTATCTCCCGATGATTGTGGAGCAATAGATTGTTTTGATATGTTAGGAGGCGGTACTGCATGATAAGTACCACCCTGACCCCAGATTGACTTGGAATAGCCTGCGTAGGAATGGTAGCGGTGTGAGGAGACTGTACTCCCAGATCAATATTGATGGGAGGTGATGTTGTTATAGATTCTTGAGTCGGAACCAAATTCACAATCGGTAGAACCACATATTGTGCCATAATCACAGAATGCATGCCTGTCATCATCTCAGCCATATTCTTCAAACTAGCCTCCAAAGCAGCAATTTTTTGCTCTTGGTTGTTAGAACTAGAAGTATCTTGATCTTCTGTGGCGACATAAGCAGTCATTTTTCTATCTATTGAAGACGAGCTATTCGGAAAAAATGGTCCTTCTGGAACTTTCACTATCAGCATCAAATTCATAAAAGGAATCACCCCAAGAATAAGTGATTTGGATATTCTGATGACTGAGAGAATCTTGGTTAGAATCAGGAAGGTTCCTTTGACCGATTGTTTCTTGGTCGGAAGGAAGATTCCTTTGACCGATTATTTCTTGATCGAAAGGAAGATTCCTTTGACCGATTGTGCCTCGGCTTCTTGATCTAGTATATTAGTAAACTCATTTGCCGGATTCATGAATCTGATCTAAGTATTGTTGACTGGAATTATGGGATGCATTAAGTCTCAGACTTTTTCCACCCCCAGTGCTTCGAGATGCCATGTTGACAGAAGCATAGAGTAGTTCATCTTCGTCCACTAGGATAGGTTCAAGAGTCTGAACATAGTTCAAACGGTCAAAGACAAACTGCTTGGCTGACTGACAGCAGTATTTGATGATAATTTCATGGTGGTGATTGTAATGATGTTCTTGCTGTTTGACCACCACTGGACGGGATAGTTTTGCAACCTTCTGCTTCTGTATCAAGAGTTCACAGAGATCACTAACATGATTGTGCCTCGGCTTCTTGATCTAGTATATTGGTAAACTCATTTGTCGGATTCATGA
Source organism: Iris pallida (assembly GCA_029216955.1). Lineage (NCBI taxonomy): Eukaryota > Viridiplantae > Streptophyta > Magnoliopsida > Asparagales > Iridaceae > Iris > Iris pallida. The sequence continues at coordinate 10,462,149 of JANAVB010033012.1, read as the reverse complement.
ATCTGATCTAAGTATTGTTGACTGGAATTGTGGGATGCATTAAGTCTCGGACGTTTTCTACCCCCAGTGCTTCGAGATGCCATGTTGACAGAAGCATAGAGTAGTTCATCTTCGTCCACTATGATAGGTTCAAGAGTCTGAACATAGTTCAAACGGTCAAAGACAAACTGCTTGGCTGACTGACAGCAGTATTTGATGATAATTTCGTGGTGGTGATTGTAATAATGTTCTTGCTGTTTGACCACCACTGGACGGGATAGTTTTGCAACCTTCTGCTTCTGTATCAAGAGTTCACAGAGATCACTAACATGATGAAAAGAAGTTGCAGGAATGTAGTCCTTGACGATATTTGGAACATGGTTCCTGTTCTTGAGGTGTCCCATACCTTGAGTGTACAAGGACGTGCTAAGCTGGTTAGCATAGGTCATATGATTTTTTACCTCAAAATTCTTCCTCTAGCGCAAGTTAACAACTAGTGCAGGTTGCGCTTGATACATCTTATGTTTTTCCGAGGTTGACCCTAATTAGCACCTATTGATATAGGTGCATAAGTCTGATAGAGGTGCTACTTGTGCATCTATTTGAGATACTAGCAGTTTGCCTTATCGGGATCTTGATAAACTTAGGTTCGGTAGATCCTGCCCTAACATCTTTGGAGTGGGCATAACACCCTTTTGCATGGAAAGTTTATTCTGAATAGAACCCATCTTCCTGACAGAGATTTGGTTGTCTCTGTTAAAGAGAGTAGGATTTCTATCTGAATCCATTTTTGTACTGTGAGGCGCAAAGGCGCAACCAGCAATACTTTTCGCCTAGTCAGCGACTCGAACAGAATGAGGAAAAGCCAAAGAGTATTTTCCTTGATTTAGTAATTTCTCAGTAAGTTTCTGACTTGATGACGAAGAGGGAACCACTAGACAGTGTTTCCCTTTATGTTGTGCCAATACAGAAATATGTGTAGGTTGCGCCAGAGCAGGAACATGCACAGGTTATGCCAGTGCAAAAATATGCACAAGTTGTGCCAGAGCAGGCACAGGCACAGGTTGCGCTGGGGAAGAAAAGTCCAAAGGACGCTTTCCCTTGTTTTGTCCATCAGTGTGTCGAGACGAAGTCTCTTTCGATTTCAGAATCAGAGAAGTAGAGGGGTTAGCCAAAAGGTTGTTTTCCTTATGTTGCATCAAAGCAGTGATGTGCGCTGGTTGTGCCACAGTAGGAACAGGCACAGGTTACGCCAGGGAGAAAAAGGCCAAAGGGCACTTTTCTTTGTTTTGGATAGCAGTGTGTCGAGACGAAGTCTCCTTCGAGTTCAGAATCGGCGAAGTAGAGGGGTTAACCAAAAGGTTGTTTCCCTTAGGTTACGCTAGGGCAGTAATGTGTGCAGGTTGTGCAGAGGTAGCAGGTTATGCCATCGAGGACTTAGGAGTCCAGACAGAGCGCGTCTTGCTCTTAGCATTGGCAGTAGTGCGCTTGTCACCCCCAGCATTGATCATGGCCTCGTAGGTCGCCTGGTCAACTTGATCGACCAGGGTCTTCTGTGTTTTGCCGATCAATGCGGTATCATATTGAGTTGTCACTTTCTCGTCAGAGGAGAAAGTCGTCCCCTGCAGAGTCGCCATTTTGTTTGCGAAAAAACAAAAGAGGTTGGATTTCTATAAACTGAGAAAGAGTACAAAACGAAGGGTACTATTGATTTTTGGGGAAGTACAACTATAAGAATCTGATCAGAAGACGATCATTTTATCCCTTGGACGATGTGATATTGAAGACCCAAGCCTCTGGAGGATGCAACAGCACTTCAGCAGGAGATTATGATCATTCGTGATGCTTTGAGACTGATTTAAAAGTATTTATAGGTTTCTTAAAATAATTGTTTAGCAGTTATTCTGGGTTGCCTGCACTTCAGGTTGTGCACCTCCTGTTCACTTGTGCGAGCGGTTACACTAACTGCTATGGACGTGTGATATCGTTTGATTGAGATGCACAATGTGTGGGTAGTATAATGGGCACATTCTGCGAAGTTAGTGGCTTGTGCGCCATATCATCCTGCTCTGGATACTGTTCGATGACCTTGTGTGGCTTCATCAGGTTGCACGGTGGCACAATACAGGAACTTGTGCGAGTGGTTACACCAACTGCTATGCACAAGTTCTACGAAGTTAGTGGCTTGTGTGCCATGTCACCCTGCTCTGGACAATCATATTGCATGAGCTTCATTAGGTTGCACGGGGGCACAACCTAGCAACTTTCGCTTGGGTTTAACCTCGTGCAACCTGACACGTTGCACAAACTGCTGGCTGACCAAATATTCTCGAACACCGTATTATGTGAGATTTGAATGAATTTTTCTTGATATACGTGCTGTTAGTTGTCAGGTAATGATGATGCTGTTACAGCTTCTCGAGAAGATACGCCACGTGGCTCTCGCGCAACCTGAGGTTGGCGCAACCTGACGTTAGCGCAACTTGATGTAGCGCAACTTGATGTAGGTGAAACTTGATGTAGGCGCAACCTGATATGGCACAACCTATTGAGATGATGTATCTTGATGAGATGACTTTTGGATGAGTAGCATAACTTAATTTTTTGCCTCTACAACTATATTAGTAGTTTACCGTAGCTTCGATTCTTGGAGCACAACAAATATTGCTTTCTCAAATCTAATTCCATATTTAAATTATAGCCACGTCCACCTTAAATTTGACATATCATGTTCCATCTAAATTTATTTTCCAATATTCTTTTGACTTCACACAATGTGACACAACTTAGGCCATTTGATCATTTATTGTAATTCTAGGCTCATCTTCCAATTTAATTTTGGGACTTGACGTAGATCGAAGCCGTATGATCCAATATATGGATTTGAACCATTTTGAGTCTACGACGCACATGCGTAAGGTGAACCATCCAATTGAGTTCCCATGTGCTACTTATTTGTCAATGGCATATGAGACTCATTAAATTGATTTTCGGGTTCAATTTGACTAGTAATGCTACTCAGACCCTAACCTAGTCAACCCTACTAGTTAGAGCCAAACTAAGATTACCAAAACCAAGTAGTCATATATTTAAGTAATTTTTAAGAGACTAATTGCAGCCATGTGCAATATATTATTAATCTTTGACTTGGTCAAAGAACTCTCTAAAATAGGAAACTTATTACCATTAGTTATGTTTAGAAGGCCAAATCATATCCAAATTAGTTCAAACCAAACCCCAAACCCTTGTAACTTAAATACCTATCAAATCCTAGCCATCCCTCTCTCTCTCTCTAACCGCCCACTACCCATAAAACCCTCTAACCCAAGCGGCCAAGCCTTATGGCCGACCCCCCTATAGCCGACACCCCACTTCACCAAAACCCATTTTTTCTTCGAATTCTGTGCCAATCACCACCACTCTCATGATCCCCTCAACGTTCTCTTCTACCCTAGGAACTGTGGGAGAAATTTTGCGACCGTTAGAGAGGTGCACAATGCGCTACTTCGGCCGAAACTCTACCGAATTAAAGTTTGAAACGTCACAGCAGGTTCGTCAACTTGCAGATAAGGTTTCACCCACTTTTTCTTATTCGATTCACCTTAAACCAAAACTGAGAGTTACCTTTGTGTGTCTACTCCAATCACTGATCGTTGGATCACATAGTTACAAGCGGTTTGCCCGTGACGTCGATTCTAAGACATGGTATCTAGAACCGATGAATTATGTTGCTAGCCATTTTTTACCAAACTAAAGTCAGTTTTGATGCTTCTAATATTTTTATTCACTCCGGTGCATATCTATTTGTTAGGTTTCACATTCGGTTGCTATTTTTAAAAATTTATGACATTTGTCGTATCACCAAACTCCAAAAAATTTTGTTTTCTTTGTGTCCAAAAGTGCCAATACTCCATGAATCCATATTAAACTATATGTTGTGCAAGGTTTAATGTTATAAATACTATTTTAACTCATTTTTGGATTTTTTTACAGAATTTAATAACTTTTATTAATTATTATTTCGAGACTAGATTAATAGGTCGAATTGTGGTATCTATGTTTAGCATTAACGTCAGACCTCTTGTGAAAGAATTCCATCATAGAAAACATAATTTTGGCGATATATAGGTATTTATAAATAATTTTCAGATTTTAAACATACTATTTTTATTATAGTATTGATTATATTATGAGAAGAGTTGGTACTTATGTGTTAACTATAGTGTTGTGTCAACGTTATGGCGACTAGTAGTCGTAGATGATAATATAATCCATATATGGTGAGATAGTATAGATTATTAAAGATAGTGTATTATTGTAGGTGAGCTTAGAAGGATTGACAAGGACACCGGAGTTGGTCAGGCCTACCAGCAGCAACAGTTACAGGCAAGTGACCTTGCCTTGGTTACACATCATATCTTGTTTCTTTTTCTTTCTGTTGTTAATTTGTTAGCATTGAATGATGTAGGGACGTCGATACTTAGTTTCCATTTTATAGACGGGTATCGATGTCATGATGATGACACCGAGTATTGACATTAGTCATTACGTGCATACTGACGTGTCCGTTGACATGATTGACCACAGGATACCGAAACATTCATTATGCGAGGTTTACATGATTATTCGTGGTATTAACCTCGTACTAGCATTCTAGATTTTTTTTTATTATTGCTATTGTTATCGAGATGACCGTACAGACTTGACATTGCTAGATTCTAGACATGGAGATTAGGAAGAACTTGACTACAATATCAGACCTATTGTCGAGTGGCCCATTGTTTAGTGGTCCCTTAGCTCTATAACAGAGTAGAGGACTATCACTGTCAAGAATTGATTTTCTTTGGTGCCACGACATGGTACTAGGAACAATATCCTGCTGAGGTGCTTGTGAGCCTTAGTGGAATGAGTCTGGTATTCTTAAAAAGTTTCTCACTTGCATAGCATATAGACGGATACAGTAGATTGCTTTAGTTCATATTTCCATACTTGTACCTTAGCATGTATATTATGTACCTTGTTATTCCCCTGAGGACCTGGCTATTTCCCATGCTTAGACGAAGCTGAAAACTACCCAGAGGTTTACAGTTCGGAAGATGAGACCGGAGATGTACCGGCACAAGAGGACGAGATAGTGCCAGAGAATTTTTCGTGATCATGTCATTTTCATATTTAGACGTGCTACATTATTTTCTTTCATTTCGTCAGACTTGTAGTTGATTGTTACTTTATTTCGTTCTTTGTGGTTTTAGGATGTTTTACCTGCACATACATCATAGGTTTTACTGCTGGATATTTGAGACAGTTTTATTATTGGACTTGATATCTTTGTGGACTCTGTGGATGTGATTAGATATATATACCTGTGGACTTTGTTGTGTTTTTGGGATGTTATCATGATTTACAGCTTAAGTATTTCGCTAATGGGCTTGTTGTGTAGTTTGGCCCATTAGTGAAGTGCTGCTGGCATGTATTCATATTTCTGGTCCTACGTATTTTGGGACTGAGGCATTACAGAATAGAACTGCTTGGGAAGCATGACCTCGGAGTGGTAGTTTCGACAAGGTGGTTGGTGGCGACGAAGGACACGGCCAAGAGTGGCGGTTCACTCGGCAGTGACTATGGTTGCTTGTTGTGGCCATGGCCGAGGAGTGGCCAGAGCAACCAGCGACATAGTTAGTGTTAGGGATTGAAATGATGTGTCGAGGTGTCTATGTTCATAGGACACGGTGTTTCGGGAACGAAAATTAGAATTGTGGTGTCGAAAATTGGGTTCGGATGTATGGGTGTGTCCATGTCCTCGAGGTCAGACCCGAGGACACGAAGAATGTTTGTATTATGAAGTTTTGGGTAGAATTGGAATGATGTCGTGTCGTATACGAGGAATGTGTAGTGCCCCGCTCCTAGCGGTTCACTATGTAAGGATTGTGGCTTGGCTAACTCGGTCGGAACCAAGTATTGGGGAAACTTATCGTCGGCACCGAATCGATCACGGACAAGTGCATAAGAACCTTTCCAACTAATGGATTGGTTTCTCTTGAAATGCGTCCAAGAGTTTTCTCTGGATGTTTTGCTGCTGGTTTTGCTGTTTAGTTTTGATGGATGCTTTTCTGAATGATTTTCGATGATTTGATTCTTGCCCGTTTTTATCGATTTGCATAGCATTCATTCTTGAGAATTCTGAGAGAAGAGAACACAACAAGACGGAATATTAACCAAACTTTTAGTGCCAATGCAGACTGGCGCATGACGGAAGGCTAAGCGTGCAAGTGTTCCTCTCTCTCTCGACGATTCTCTAATTTGGTGAGTGTGGATCTCTGTGGTGGTATTGTCCCTCTCGCTATTCCTTCATGCCAACTAAATAATTGTCTTGCAACATCCGTTGATCGATATCAAGTTGCTAATGCCACAAGTCAATACCACTAAGAAGCTACACATTGAACATTGAACATTGAACATTGAAAGAATTGATTATACTGTTAACAACATTGAGATTGTGCTTGTCCCTTGAACATTGAAATGAGATGAATTGATGCCTATGATGATGAGATATGAAATGTTGAGAATAAATATGTTGCTTAGTACTTAATATTCTATGCACACAATGTTTATCGAGTCAGACACACATTCGCATGACCATAGACGTACTTGTATACAAGGATTTCCTCGAACGGTACCTGCGGCGGTGGGACCGAGTCGGCCTAGGAGGAATTTGTGCTTTGGTAGCACGGTATCGGAACCTTCATTCGGGCTCGCAACTTGATGAATGGTCAACCGCATACAAACACGAAGTCCTATATGGCACGTCGACATGGTGCACAACCACCAGTGGTCATGTTGTAAGGATGTATGCTAATCAATGTCTTATGCAGGGGCGGTAAGTATATTATTATTAACATATATCTTATGCAGGAAAGCTGGATTCGGCCAATGGTAAAGTAAACATGGTTTCATGAAATACCATGTCATTTGAATTGTGAATTACTCTAAATGTTGCCTATCCCTAATAAGTTCATATCTTTAAAATGCTTGTCATAAATAAAATGTTGGTTTAGCTGAGTGGGCCAATGGGGCTCACCAGTGCATTGTTATAATGTGCTGACCCCTCCTCCATAGGTACTGGAGAAGGCTCTGGCGCACGTCCGAATTAAAGCTTTCTGAACTGCTGTTTCCTTTCAAGTTGTTTTCCCTAAAGACGCACAAAGTATTACGGAGTTTTCAAAGATAGCTGCTTATATTTCAAAGTACTAAAGGGGCATGATGTATGGAACGGGAAGTTATTTCATGGCATCCTATCAGTTGTACTTCTTTTCATGAATCAATGTAGCCGAAATGGTATTTCAAATATTATCGAGAAAAGTTGTATTCTGACTATAACTATCAATAAAATGAGTATTTCTTCTTCCTATATTGTGTCCTCAATATTTCTGAAATGTGACTGGGTTTTAAATGCTTCTAAATGACTTAACAGTGAACGTTCTTGCCTTGTACAAGTGTAACACCAGATTTGTACGGCATCACGCCTTAGTGAGGACGAACGATTCGGTGCAAATTGAAGCGAGAACGAAAGATTCCCCGAATCGGGACGTGACAAGTTGGTATCAGAGCACGGTTTCAAATCCTCGGATTTCAAAAATATTTTCAAAAAGGAAGTCTTGATGCAAATTTTCTCGATTGATGGTGTCGATAGCGCTGGCATGAAATAATGTTCCATACAATAAGTCCATAAATATTTTATGAGTGCTAATGGAATTATTTCTTTACTGTAGAATGACCAAGGGTGATAGGGCAAAGACGAATTCATCGTCTGACCCAATTGAGAAACTGAATAAACAAATGGAGGCTCAGAGGAAGCAGAGCGAAGCTCAACATCGCGCGCTTCAAGAGCAGCTTCAGTATCAGTTTCAGGAGCAGCTAGATGCTCAACAAAAGCAAGTGGATAGTCTAACTCAGATTGTCACCAAGCTGACGGTCGATTCCAAAGTTTCTGCAAAGGCCGCAGCAACCGAGACCGTAGAGGTGCCGGCAGAGAAACCTGAGATGCCGATACGGAAGAGAACCAGCTTCAAGTTCTCCGAATTTAAGAGCTGCGACCCGCCTGAATTTAATGGAAGAGAGCAGCCAGATGAAGTGATGGGCTTCTTGAACACACTTGAGGGCTATTTTCGAATATTGGATATACAGGGCAGCAAGAGAGTGGAGTGTACCGATGTACTACTTCGTCTCAAGGCCCAGGAATGGTGGATTTCGCAGAGACAGACACTTTACGAAAATAGTCAGGATATGACGATATCTTTAGAGACCTTGAAACAGGCTTTCATTGTGTAATTCATGCCACCAGCTGTCCGTCAACAGAAAGAAGATGAGTTCATTGCACTCCGACAGGGCTGTATGTCGGTAGATGACTATGAGACAGAATTTTTAAAGAGAGTTACCTTCGCTGGGTACATGGTACTGAATGACGATGCCAAGAGAGAAAGATTTGTGCAAGGCTTGAATGAGGGCCTGCAGAGGGATGTGCTAAGTCAAAAGTGTACGTCATAGAGAGAGGCGTACGAAACAACTCTCGAGATGGAGAGATTTTATCGATCGGCTAGTCGTGGGATGACACAGAACTACCAAGGCAATAACCAGAAATGATCTTGGTTGACGGGAAGAAATGACGCACCTAAGCGTCACAACACAGGGGATAACAAGGGACCTCAGCAGCAGTTGCCACGCTGCAATAAATGTAACAGGTGGGGTCACAAAACTGAAGACTGTCGTGCTGGGTGTTTCAAATATAGAGGAATTGGTCACAGGGCAGTTGACTGTAGAGGTAGAGGAGGGAATCAGTATCCTCGTGGAAATAACAACAATCAGTATCGTGGGCATAACAATAATCAGAACCGGGGCCAACATAACAACCAAAATAGTGGCCAAGCGCCACCAGCCTTACCAGCTCCGAATGGGAATGCACCGAATCTACAACAAGGTGGGCAAGCAAGGGTTTATGCCTTAACTCAGGCAGAGGCCCAGACCGCAGATAATGTTATAACAGGTATGTTGCTGTATAAAGGCATACCTGTAAGAGTACTCATTGCTTTATCTCATCTAATTTTGTAATGGAAAATAAATTTTGTATGACTCAACTAAAGACAGTTTTGTGTGTTAGCACTCCTTCGGAAGTAGATATGCCTGCAACTTTGATTTGCAGGAACGGCTACATTAAAATTAGAGGCAAGACTTTATCTCTAGACGCAATTGTACTCGACATCAAAGAGTACGATATTATATTGGGAATGGAATGGCTCAGTGCATGTCATGCAACAATCGACTGTGCGGATAAGAGAGTTGTGTTTTGCCTACCTGGTGAAACAGAGTTCTCTTACTCGTGCGGCTCGACATTCCAAGGACCCATGGTGATATCGGCAGTTACAGCAAGGCACGTGCTGTACTCAGGGTATGAATGCTTTCTCGCTTCTGTTCAAGGCACTCGAATAAAGGGTGTAGATTCGAATCAGACCAAAATTGTTGCAGAGTTCTCCGATGTGTTTTTGGACGAGATACCTGGAATGCCGCCGGATAGAGAAATTGAATTCATAATTGATACATTTTCCAATACTCGTCCGATATCAAAGGCGCCGTACATGATGGCTACTTTGATTTAAAGAAATTAAAGGTGCAGCTACAAAAATTGCTAGACCGGAGATACATTCGCCCAAGTGTATCTCCATCGGGAGCTCCAGTACTGTTTGTAAAGAAGAAGGATGGGATGATGCGGCTGTGCATCGATTACAGAGAACTAAACAAGACAACCATCCGTAACAAGTATCCCTTGCCAAGGATAGATGATCTGTTCGATCAGCTACAAGGGCGACCATGTTTTCTAAAATCGATCTTCGTTCAAGATACCATCAATTGAAGATTAGACCCAAAGATGTTCCTAAGTCAGCATTTCGTACGAGATACGGATACTATGAGTTTTTGGTCATGCCATTTGGCTTGACTAATGCTCTAGCAGCCTTTATGGATTTAATGAATAGAGTGTTTCGACCGTTCTTAGACAAGTTTGTTGTTGTGTTCATCGATGACATCTTGATCTACTCAAAGGACAGGGAGACTCATGTCGAGCACTTGAGAGAAGTACTTCGGACGCTGCGGGACAACCAGCTATATGCAAAACTAAGCAAGTGTGAATTTTTGATGAACAGCATGTCGTTCCTAGGACATGTTGTTTCGGTAGAAGGTGTTACCGTTGACCCAAAGAAGATTAAGGCAGTTATAGACTGGAAGCATCCTGCATCAGCTAGTGAGATACAGAGTTTCCTTGGTTTAGCCGGATACTACCGTAGATTTGTGAAAGACTTTTCGAGAATCGCATCGCCTTTGACTCGCCTCACTCAGAAGGGAGTCGTATTTAAGTGGACCGACGACTATGAGAGTAGTTTTCAAGAACTCAAGCAGCGGCTCTTCACGGTTCCAATTTTAGCACTTCTAAAGGGCTATAAGGGATTTCAAATCTATAATGACGCATCGGGACTTGGGTTGGGATGTGTTCTCATGCAACGTGGAAAGACAATATCCTATGCGTCGAGACAACTCAAACAGCATGAGAAGAATTATCCAACACATGATTTAGAACTGGTGACAATTATGTTCGCATTGAAATTATGGCGACACTATCTCTATGGTGTGTCCTGCGAGATCTTCACAGACCACAAAAGCCTGAAGTACATATTCATGCAGAAGGAATTAATTTGAGGCAGCGGCGTTGGTTAGAATTGATCTAGGACTATGACTTGACAATCTCCTACACGTCGGGTAAAGAAAACGTGGTAGCTGATGCCTTGAGTCAAAAATTTGTTGGGTCCTTAACAATAGCAAAAGAGGTACTACGAGATCTTAAAGAGATGGGCATCGAGTTCAGGATCCGTCCGCAGAATGTACAGTTGGCTCAGTTACAACTTGAGCTGAGTCTCCAGGGAAGGATTAAGATTGCTCAGAAGGATGACCCATTTCTGCAGAAGATACGTGAGTTGATTCTAGCAGGAAAGGCGTCGAACTTTACAGTTGAAGATGACACTATTCGTGTCAAGGGGAGATTGTGCGTCCCTAAGGATGAGGATATCAGGAAGGAAATACTGACCGAGGCTCATTTCGCGAAGTATTCCTTACATTCGGGAAGCACAAAAATGTATAAGGATCTGTGCACAATATTTTGGTGGTATGGCATGAAGAAGGATGTGGCGCTATTCGTGTCACAATGCTTAGATTATCAGCGTGTGAAGGCCGAACACCAACGGCCAGGCGGTGAACTACAAAATTTGGCTATTCGACTGTGGAAGTGGGATAATATCTGTATGGATTTTATAGTTGGCTTGCCAAGAACTCAGAAGAAAAATGATGCGATTTGGGTTATCGTGGATAGATTAACCAAGTCGGCTCATTTCATTCCAATAAAAGTTACATGGGGAGTAGAACGGTTGGCTCAGATCTACATAAATAAAATTGTCCGATTACATGGGGTGCCAGCTTCTATAGTATTGGATAGAGACGAAAGATTCTTGTCGTGATTTTGGATAAGTCTGCACGCAGCAATAGGCACAAAGTTGAACTTTGGTACGGCATACCATCCGCAGACTGATGGTCAGACAGAGAGAGTAAATCAGATTCTTGAGGATATGTTGAGATTGTGTGTGCTCAACTCGAAGACAAATTGGGACGCACATCTCGCATTGGCAGAATTTGCCTATAACAACAGTTACCAGGCAAGTATCCAGATGGCCCCGTACGAAGCCTTGTATGGACGAAAATGTATCACCGATATGCTGGGATGAAGTCGGTGAACGGCAAGTGCTCGGACCAAAACTTATGGAACAGGCCGTCGAGAGGGTTCGCTTAATTCGAGAAAGACTTAGAGTTGCTCAGAGTCGACAGAAGAGTTATGCGGACGTACATCGACGACCTTTGGAATTCACAGCAGGCGATCATGTCTTCTTGAAGGTCACACCCATGCGAGGTGTGATGCGGTTTGGGATGAAAGGAAAGCTTAGCCCGAGATTTGTTGGACCATTCAAGATTTTGGAGAAGGTAGCCTCAGTGGCTTATCGACTTGTACTACCTCCGACTCTGGCTGATGTGCACAATGTCTTCCATGTATCCCAACTGCGAAAGTACGTGCATGATCCAAGTCACGTAGTGAACTTCGATCAGCTGCAGCTGAGCGCTGACCTATCCTACACTGAAGAGCCTGTCCAAATTTTGGACAGGAAGGAAAAAGTTTTACGGAATCGGACAGTGTCTTTAGTCAACGTGCTTTGGCGGAACCATGCTGTCGAGGAGTCGACGTAGGAATTAGAGGAAGAGATACGGGTAAAATACCCCTCGCTGATTGATAATTTTGAGGTAGGACTTTTACTTTAAGTTTCGAGGACGAAACTTTTTCTTAGTGGTATATTATGTAGTACCCCGCTCCTAGCGGTTCACTATGTAAGGCTTGTGGCTTGGCTAACTCGGTCGGAACTGAGTATTGGGGAAACTTACCGTCGGCACCGAATCGATCACGGACAAGTGCATAAGAACCTTTCCAACTAATGGATTGGTTTCACGGAAAGGAATGAAAAGGAAATCAATTCTTTGACATTTCCTTTGCTTTGGAAAATTATAATTTCCATTGGTTTTTCTTTCCGATGTTTGGAAATGCCAAGAAAATTGCAAAGGAAAGTGAATATTTCAAGGTGGAAAAGTGATTCCTAGCTTGGATGGATGAAATCATTTTCTTCCCTAATTTTTTTTCTATTGGAAACCACTTTCCTTTCCTCCTCAATTTCTTTGAAACTAAAACGTAGGAAAGTAAACATTTTCCTTTTCCAACCTGATGATTCTGCGAACCAAACTAGATCTAAGAGTACTGTACTACTACCTATGGTACAAAAAATATCTCGTGTTGGAATTTTCGCTCCATAACTCATTGTGAATTTAGCATCCTCAAATCTTTTAGGCTGTGTTTGGTAGGAAGGATGGAAAAGTGGAAGGAAGAAAAAAGATAAGGATACATTTTTCTTCCATATGGAAAGGAAATATCATTTCCTTCCTTTGTGTTTGCTAACAAGGATGGAAAAGATATGTATTTTTTTTTGATATGAAAGAAAAAGTAGAAGGAAAGAAAGTAAAAAAATATAGGATTTACCAATTCTACCTTCAACTAAAAATACTTATTTACCATTTGACTTCATAAATAATTTTTAAATAATAAATTCATATGGGGGTATAATTGTTAATTAATACAAGCCTCCACTTTTGGGGGGATTGGATTTTTTTGGTTGTGAGGGAAAAATAGTCCCTCCACTTTTCCTTCTTTCCTAGTTTTCTTCCATACCAATAGGGCTGCAAATGAGCCAAGCCGTTCGTGAGCTGCTCGAAGCTCGGCATTGATAAAAGCTCGTTTGAGCTCGGTTCGTTTAGTAAACAAGCTGAGCTTAAGCTTTATTTTTGAGCTCGTTTAATAAACGAGCCAAGCTCAAGCTTAGAAGTACTCGGCTCGATTGAGCTCGCGAGCTGGCTCGTTTATGAGCTTGCAAGCTAGCTCGTTTAGAAGCTCGTTTAGGAGCTTGTTTAGGGGCTCGTTTGTTTTTTATTGAATTATATATATATATAATATATATATATATATATATATATATATATATATATATATATATATATATATATATATATATATATATATATATTTCCATATATCTTTTATATATATATATATATATATATATATATATATATATATATATATATATATATATATATATATATATATATAAAAGATATATGGAAAAAAAAAAAAATATATATATATATATATATATATATATATATATATATATATATGGTTGTGTGTGTTATATATTTATCTCCTTAACAAGTGATATTAAGGAATTTTTTTAATTAATATAAATAATTGTTAATATTTCATATACTTGAATTCAAACATAACTAGCTTGAAATCAAGCTCGTTAAGCTTGAAATCAAGCTTAATGAGCTTGAAATAATGTTGTGCGACAAGCTTGATTTCAAGCTTATTGAGCTTGTTTATCAAGCTTGAATCAAGCTTCCTTATCAAGCCAAGCTCGAGCTCAAACCAAGCCAAGCTCAAGCTTAATATAAACAAGCTCGAGCCAAGCTCAAGCTCCAAAATAAAAAACTTATCAAGCTCGAGCTCGGGCTCGAGCTCGAATAATTCTAATCAAGCCAAGCTCAAGCTTACAAAAGCTTGGCTCGGCTCGGCTCGTTTGCAGCCCTACATACCAAACAAGAGAAAATGAATCTTTTCCTTCACTTTTTCCTTCTCTATTTTTCTTCCTTCCATTTTTTTCCTACTACCAAACACGCCCTTACTGTAAAAGTATTTCATACCAAATAAGCAAAACTACATAATGAGAATGGAATAGAAGCATAAAACTCAGAACTCTGCATAGACCCACATGTGGTTCATCCATCAAAGATGCTCCTTAAGTGCAGGTGGAGTTCTTAGTTTTGTTGCTTGTTCGAAAGCATAGGCCATCTCGATCAGCTTAGGCTCCGAACCCTTCAACCCACCAAAGCAAATCCCGAATGGCACTCCGTCCCTACGGTATCCGGCCGGAACACTGATCCCGGGATATCCTCCGATAGCCAGAACACGGGAACCAATCGCGTCCGGAGTCACCACCGCGTCCAACTGCTTCTCCTTCATCAGCCTCTCCAATCCCTCCGTCGACAGGCGACCCATGTTTGCAATGGCCGCTCGCTCCGCCGCGCCCAAGCCGCTCCTGTTCTGCGCCACCAGAAAGAAGTCCTGACCGAACTCCTTTGTTCTTTCCTGGCGATTTTAACATCCAAGACATAAGCCATAGTGAAATGTGTAGTACATACTTACGTACATTGACATCGATATGGTTTCACCTGATTACTGTGTTTGTCGTTGAAGAGAATTACGTCGAGCAGAGATCTGACGGGCGATTCGATCAGCTCGGACAGGTAAGCGTTCAACGACATCTTGAACTCCGCCGCCGTCGCTACGAACTCCCCGCTCCGAGTGGGATCGATGATGCTCTCCACATTCGCTATTTCAAGATCATCTATTAGGATACCACCTCTCTGTCTGAAATTTATTTCAAGTCATATAACTTGAGGTTAAGATAGATGTTCTTTACAAGCAAACACAATTTGATCATATTAGACCTATAGAGGTGTTCTTATGTACAGTTCAGACACCTCATGGTGTCGAAATGCTCCTCGAACGTCTTCTGAATCGACTCGTCGTACGAGTCGAGGAAGACCTTTCGTAGAACTCCCAGCCTCTTCCCCTTCAATCCGTCCTTCTTGAGGAACTGTCTGTACCCGCCTAGGGGTATGTATCTTGATCCTTCCCTGGTCGCCTCTGCGTCTCTCTCGTCGAACCCGACTATTGCTTCCAGTACTTGGACCGCGTCCGAGACCGTTCGACAAATCGGGCTGCAACACGAAGTTAACAAGTGTACATCAACCGGTCATACAAACTTTGTCAATTCTTGTATGGAAGAAAGGGAGCGGCGAAGACTGACACCCCTAACTTAGTACATTGGCATGGACCAACCTACAGTATAACGTTGTTGGACACATGATGAGAAATTAGTAGTCTGCCAAGGTTATATTCATATTTACTGATAATCACAAAGTTTAGAAAAAAATATAAAATTTGTTAATAAATATCCTTTGTGTTAATTGCAACAAGTAAGTAATTGTTCAAAGAAAATAAGTGACTTAAAAACTATAGTATTGGTAACTTACCCAATGGTATCCTGTCTGGGAGTGACAGGAATGACCCCGGCCCGGCTGGTGAGGCCGACGGTTGGCTTGATACCGACGACGGAGTTCCTCGCCGAAGGGCAGATGATGGACCCGGCGGTCTCCGTCCCTAATGACACCGATACCATGTTCGCAGCCACCGCGATCGCCGACCCGCTGCTCGAGTCGCATGGGCCTGCGGATAGCACGTACGGGTTCTGCGCCCATAACATCTTAATTGTTAGACCTACTATTGTGTTGGTGTTTGTATTCGTGCAACATAAATTGATTATGAAAAGCAGACCCGTCCCTGGCCTCCGCGGGCACTCCATCCGCTGGGGATATGCCAGGACCGGCAGTGGGCCCACTCGCTCATGCTCGCCTTGCCGAAGATCACCGCCCCGGCCCTCCGGAGCTTGCGGGCCACGCCGGAGTCACGAGGGACCAGCGAGCCAAGGAGGGCGAATGAGCCGGCGGTCGTGTTGAGCCTGTCGCCAGTCGCGATGTTGTCCTTGAGGAGGACCGGGATCCCGTGCAAGCCTCCTCGGCGCTTACCGTCCCCCCTCCGCCTCTCCCGGTCGGCGCGGTCGGCTTGACGGAGAGCGTCCGGGTTGAGCTCTATCACGGCGCGGAGGAGGGGATTGAGCGCTCGCGTGCGGTTCAAGTAGTGCTCGAGGAGCGCGCGGGATGTGAGGTCTCCTCGTCGGAAGGATTGTTGTATGTCGTCGATGGTCGCCTCGTCGATGTTGAATGTGGCGTGGGAGGTTGTCCCGCCAACAACAGCAAGGAGAGCGAGCAGTAGAGTGGAGGAGAGCAGTAGGAAGAAGAAGGAGGGGAGAGCCATGGTAGAATTGATCTATTGCCAAATGGATAAGAGGAGAATATCATGACCTCTTATGGAACCAATTTTTTTTTCACTTAAAGAGTATTCTAGTAACGGTAATTAAACAAATAAAGACGAGTACATAAAAATGATGTAAGTCGTAAAAGTTTTTTGTCCCTACTAGGAATGATGGGTAGGAAGCTGACAAGAACCCTTAAAACTCTTTAGCAGGTACCACTGCAAGTAATTATCGTCAATAGTAGTAAATGGCACGACTGGGAGGTTAGATCGAGCCAGTCATAATGTAATTATTTTGTGAAAACTTTGTCTGTATCGATTGATTGGAACTTATAAATTGAGAAAATTTTACATCCCGATTCCGTAAAATCGATAGTCGTTTCCAGGACGTGATGTCGTGCGAACATGAATTGCGATTGCACAAGGCATAGTTATAAGGTAATCCGAAACACAGCATCTAAGAGAGTGAGCGCAGACAAATTGAACACTACCAAAATACAGTGAATTGACGACGGACATTTAGCGACGGATTTCAACCGTCGCTAATAGCGACGGACGCCCGACTACAGTTCAATGGTTTTCCGCCCTATGGCAGGCAATAATTTTTTTTAATTTTAATGGCGACATTCGGTCGCCAATCCGTCGCTATATCGTCGGCGTTATAACGACGGAAACAGTAGCCGTCGCTATGTCGTCGCTAAGTTGTCAAAAGTTGGCGGAAAAATGGTGGAAAAATTTGCGCAAAAATTTACGACCACGTAGCGACGGATATTCCGTCGGCAAGCTAAAAGAAATTAGCGACGGTCGGGCGGCGGATTTTATCCGTCGCTACGTTTCCAGCCCTAGCTTAAATTGAACCGACGGGAGGAATTCTTTATTTTCCCCAAAAATTTCTCTCACCTCTCTCTCTCTCTCTTGTGCGCGCGCAGGACAGACTCTCTCTCAGGTACATCCCTCTCTCTCTTTTTCTCTCTCTCTCTTGGTAGTCGGGGGCGGCGGGGGAGGCCGCGATGGTGGGGGTGGCGGTCGGCGGTGGTGGGGGGGGGGGGTCGCGGGGGAGGGGGGGTAGGGCAGCGTCGGGCCGGCGGTGGGTGGTGGCGGTCGGTGGGGTTCGGCGGTGGTGGGGGGGGCGGGCGGGCGGTGGGTTTCGACGGTGGTGGGGTTCGACGGTGGTGGGGGTGGGGGTCGCGGGGGGGGTAGGGGGTAGGTGAACGGAGGTGGGCCGGGGGTGGTGCGGGTAGGATTCGGCGGTGGGAGGGTGGCGGTCGGTGGTGTCGGCGTTGGTGGGGTTCTGCGGTGGTGGGGGTGGGGTTCGCGGGGGGGGGGGGGGGGGGAGGGGTGGGGGTAGGGGAATGGAGGTGGGCCGGGGTGGTACGGGTGGGACAAATATTCCTAGAGAGGAGTGTCCCAATAGAAAGCTAATTCCTTGCTTGCACAGGCAGCCAAGCCAAGGCATAGCCAACTGAAATCGACATTCTCCTTTAGTTCAGTCCTGGCTTAACTGAAATTTCATTTTTTCCAATCCTCTCTGTATTCCTATGACTAAAATTAGTCCATCTGTTCATTTTGTAACCTCACTTTTCAAAAATTCATATATATATAAAATACCTTAATGATTAATTAAATTTCTTTTTTTCCTTAATCTTTTCTAATTGTTTTCTTAAAACAATTTCTCAATCAAATAGAATCCATGGGCTTAACACTAAAGCCCACTCCTTAGCCTGGCAGCCCAAGCCTAGGGTTATGTTTTTTTTAAAGAAACTTTCATGGCTCTGTTACATTAGGGGTTAGACACTTTATTTTCTAAACACTCTGCTCAATTCTTCTCCTTAAAATTCAAATTGAAATCTGCTCTTCTCTAACCGAATTGTCAGAGGGAGAGGAGTGAATTCCCGCCATTGGTTTTCCTATTCCTCACGCTAACCTACAGCCTATTTAAGCTTCCCCTTCCTACTTGAAATCCATATCATTCCATTGCTCATCCCTTCCAAATTTCCTGCAATTAAGCTCGGACAGAAATGGCGTGAATTACAGAGGCTCCTTGGAGAAGAAGTCGACGACGACGAAGACGATGACATCCTCGGCGAAATAGAGCAGCATCAATCCTTCTTCGAATTTCAGATCAGTAAGCACTGAATCCTTGAAGAAATTTATTTGTCACTTGGTTCTTCCTCTGATTTTGTATTCGTAGATCTAATTTTGAGATTGATCGATTTTTCCTCTCGAGATTTTCCATTAAGTTGTTGTTCGTGGCTTGATCTACTTTTGGTCTAATCAATCAATCAATTTGTTGAGGTAAGAAATTGTTCAGAAAAGTAATGATTTCAATTGTGTTTCTCTTTTGATTTATTCTCAATTTATTGTATTGAGTTGTAGATCGGATTGAGAAGTAAATTGATTTTGTTCTGTGCTCGAACGATTTGGTGAACTGAGACATTGGTTGGACTCTATATCTAAGTTTTGATCTCTTTGCTGATTGATTCTTCGATTCCCTGATCAATTCTGGTTTAGATCATTGAACAGTAGGGGGGACTGATGTGAATGACATCCTCTGTTCTTGGTTTAATCAGGTCAGTGAAGGCTTAGGGATCGTGTCAACATTTGAAGAGTTGTGTCGTGGATCATTAAAGTCAGATTCTCTCAGGTAATTCTTAACCTCTAGATTAATCCCTGGGGCTTGGTCGTGGTTGGTTATGATTTAGTAAGATTGTATATCGATGAGATGTAATGTCTTGGTTTTAAACCTTATAATTCAAATGATGAGATCTGATATGTTAGGAGTGATTTTTGGTTTTCATAAACTACATTGAAAAGTACCGAGCTGAGTTTCCAGATAACGAGGAAGCAGTGGGTGTAACACTTGCACACTCATTTTCTTAACGAAGTAATTGTTCAGATCTTACTATTATATCAATTAGGATAGATCAGTTGCTCTATTATTTTGCTAATACATTGAAAGGTTAGTAGTACAGTTCCTGTAAACCCTTGGTGATAACAGTAATTTGTAAGATAATTGACCTTACCTATTCTTCAATCGTTTATTTCTAGGTGAAGTTAGAGTTGACTGTGTAGTAGATGGATGTGGTTGTGAGAGTATGATTTGATTTCAGATCAGTGAAAAACTGACATGTTCTGAACTGACATCAATAGGATTGGTTCGAATTCAGATGCTAATTGCTGGGATAGCTTGGACTGAGAACGGAGTAGTAGAGTAGACTGAGATAATTGGTTAACCTGTGTTAGGACTGAATATTATTTAGGAAATTAACTGACAGTTGCTTCCAAGTTGGGATTTTGTCCTGAGGATTGGGTATGTTCAACTGATATTGAACTGAGATATCAGCTATATATTGAACAAGATGTTGAACCTGGGATTGAGGGTGGCTATAGGAGAACCTGAGAACTTTGTGGCTATTGACAGTAGCTGATGTAGGACTGATAACTGATTTCACATTGGACTGATATGTTTAACCCTGTTAAAGTTGACATAGGCAAATCCTGTATGAGAGACTGATGATATCAATCTTAGTTCTCCAGGGTATAGACTGTATGGGCTGCACCGGTGACTATTCCTGAGAATTACTGAAATTGTGAACTTGACATCTAGTTCATGTTCTGGTTTAATATAGAATTTAGTATCAGGTCACTTTATCAGGATAGGGTCCTATTCATTATATGAATTTTTGTTTCTTGGAGTGGATTAGATTTGAGATTCAATTCTCATTTTGAGTATCCAGTAGAGTGTCCCACTAAATTGTTTACAAGAAGTTAAGGATTTTGTTAGGTAAGTAGTTGGATATATGTTTCCGTTGATAAGAGGGACTGCTAGTTCAGTGCAGTGTGAATTCCTGTGGACTGAGCTGAGATTTCAGTCCCACCTATAAACTGAATTAGGGATATCAGTTTCAATGCGGGCTTGACTGAATGGTTCAGTCTTGCTAGACTGAATGGTTCAGTCCTGATAAATGTCCAGTAGCTAGGGACTGTCTGATATTGGATTGAGATGTGAATGATAGTTAGGATTAAGTGAAGGCTGGACAGGGTATCAGCCTTAATCGTGACTGGACTATGGAGATCAGTTCCACATGTGGACAGGACAAATTGTTCAGTCCTTTCCAATACTGAATTACCATTTTAATCCTGAGATGTACTGGCTTATTTTTCTTTTTCAGTCAAAAGGTTAATATAATTTGGTTCCACAGTTGAACTTGCAGTATTTTGATTGCCTGGGGTGCATGTGTTTAGATTTTCCTATCTTCATTAGCCTAGAATTCAGAAATTTGGTTGCCTAATAGGAATACAGGCTTGGGTATGACAGTTTCTTTAGAAGGGTGATATCAGTCCAAATTCAAGGCTGACCCATTTGGGGACTAATCTGAAATCAAGTGAAAGCCTTTCTAGAAAAATCTGAGTTTAGACTAGACTAGATTGTGTATATCAATAGATTAGAAAACAGAATCTGTATCAGTCCTATTTTAGGACTTATTCCAATTGAAGTATTAATGAATTAGGAAATCCAGTATTATAAACCCTTAGGACAAATGCATGTGCTTGGGAGTATGATATTGAACAATGAAATTAGCCTGGGAGTGAGTTTAATATCAGTATTAGGATTCAGGTTTGTAGTGTTATAAATTAGTATGGCTGACCCTGAAGACTTTGGTCTATTCATTTTACTGTTTAATCATTGGTTAGGATTAGGACTGTGTGTTGGCTCAATAGGTATTTATGGACACCAAGGAATGAGTTATCCATTGCTCACTGTGTCTAGAATTTTAACTAGGATTAAATAGACCCTCTACCATTGTTTAGTCTTTTTACCATTTTGAACACTTTGTCTTTATAGTTAATTACATGTAGTAAACTGTTTATGTATATAAGTACTTATTATTACTTAGGGTTCTTGCTAGCTTAGAGTATAGTTAATAATAATGATACTCTATATGAAATATTAAGAAGAGGGAACCCCTAGAACTAAGATTTATATTAGAAGTTAATCGTGGTTAGATTTGTTGATAACAAACTAGATTTAGCCAGTTTATTAATCAACTTGTAATTCATAACAGGAGGATTCCCAACTATACATCTATTTCTCGATCACCCTGCGCAAGGCAAGTATACTCCTCGGACTTGTTCATTTTCTCATGTCTTGCATATTCATTCCTGTATTACCTTGTTGACACGATGTATCACGGTATTGTCTGGTTTCATGTTTCATGGATTACTTGTGTCTGGAAGGGGAAATGCTATAGATGTGTGATCAAACCCTGTTACTATTCATGTGAATAGCTTAGGTCCCGCATCGTGCATGCGGGACCAAAGCCGTACCATTTCATGTTCATTGAATCTACCCAAGCCGATCACACAATCTAGATGTATTTCAATATTGCACATTTCAGGATTCAGGTTGTATTTCATGTTCAGGTTGTATTTCATGTTCAGGTTGTACTTCATGTTCAGGTTGTATTTTATGTTCAGGACTCTTATCATGTTCCCTGTTTTACTTTCAGTATTTTCTGCTCAGTTTCATGTCTTGTCTCATTTCTCGTACTTTATATATATTTCCTGTTTCTTGTTCATACCATGATGTTTATGTTTATTTCCTTGGATATACTTAGCTCCGCTTCTGACTAGGATATGTTACAGGTGAGTTGCAAGCTCTGTGCGACACATATTATGGCGGAGAGCCACTAGATACAGGAGAGCTAGCTTGAGTTGCTCTTGACTTAAAGGCTGCAGAGGCTTAGAGCTTACCTTAGTATTTCCATATTATTTCCTTGTATTAAGACTAGTAGACTTTCTTTCATTTGCTGGAATGTAATAAAGTCTGAGACATGTATCTGGATTTGGGATTCGTTTATAGATGCTGTGTTCACATTTACTCATGTATATCTGGTTAGTTTTCCCTAGATTGGTACAACTTACTTTGTCGTGTCTGACGACGAAGGCTGGGCGTGTCCGACTCGTGTCCAGTTATTCGGGAGCGGGTCGTGACATGGTTTTAGTAGTGGCCCACGCAGGTCTATCCTAATGGTACCTAGGTCTTAGCGTACTATTGGGGGACTTGATTACACTAGGAAAACTTGATCACAGCATAGAAAAAATCAGGAAATAAGGGTATATCAGATTTATCAGGTGCATTAATATTATAAAATATTGTTTATTAGGTTTTAGGGTTTGTCAATCAACGAAGTTTTCTTTCTATTGTAGGATGGTCACTACGAGGAAGACCGCGGATCAGCCCGGAGTTGCAGGCAGTTCGGTTCAGCCCGCACCAGACGTTCCGGCAGATCAGCTTCTGCCAGCGCCTCCTATTTTTCCTCCGTTGCCCTCGACGATGATGTTTGACGGCGCCCAGGTGATGGCTATGTTCCAGCAGTTTATGGAGGCCCAGAACCACCAGGCAGCACAGTTCAGAGCGACCGTCGTCGACGCACTCAGAACTCGAGAGCCGGCAGCACCGGCACCAGAAGCACCTCCAGCACTACGAGCACCGAGACCAGGGACGGCCAAGGACTACCAGAATCTCTGCCCGATGGACTTTTGGGGCAACGAGGGGATCGTCTATGCAGATGAATGGCTGGAGAATGCGGAGAGGACCTTGAAGATGGCACAAATCCCGGATGACCGGAAGGTGGAGGTGGACAGCATGCGACTGTTCGACCTTGCCAGAGCCTGGTACTGCGAGGAGCCCCAGTTGGCAGCACCGCAGGTTCTTTGGACAGATTTCAAAACTCTGTTCAAAGAGAAGTTTTTCCCAGACATCGAGAGAGACGAGCTTCAGATGCAGCTCGAGGCCTTGCAGCAGGGGACGATGTCAGTGGCGGAGTATACTTCAGAGTTTATCTGAATCAGCAGGTGTCACGACCCGTACCCTGATTAGGGGCACGAGCATGTGGTTACGTCCAGCCTACGCTGTAGAATCAGCGGTAGAACACTGTATATAACGTCTGTAAATACTACGACTAAACAGTATAAAGGTACCTGTACAGTATATACACTCCGAATGGAGGTGACATAGCAAATACAGTCTCAATCACAAGATAAAACTAAGGTAGATAGCATGGAAAGGAAATATGATAGATAAATATAGGAAATAAGTTCAAGATCCAACACAAGCCCAAAGATATATACAACATCACAGGGTCACAAAATATAATATAGAAACTACAGTCTGATAGTACTAGCTGGATCGCAGTCCAGGCAAACCTAACTAAGCTATACTACTCTGGGTGTGCAAAGTCTAGTGGCTCTACTATCAAGCCACGGTCCTGGACTACTCCATCTAACTCGAGCCCATAATAGGTCGGGCAATCTGCCTCAGAATCATCTGTAATATAGCAACGGTATCCTGTCAGGAAAATAAGCAAGTACAAACACTAACATCAGTTCCATATGAATTGACAAATTCTATAAGAGACAGTATAATAAAATACAAGACAAAGATATAGGATGACTTGGAAACCATTCGGAAGCTGAATTACAACCCTTAAACCAAACCAGGACCGGGGTTGTAACCCTTCTCCCGAACAGAACTTAGCCTCCAATCAAGGTACAGCATAATGGCATGTAGAACATGTGAGTAAATGAATATCATAGCATGGTGAGAAAAGTACTGAAAGTAGAATTGAGCAGGATATAAGATACGATAAATAAATATAAAATGTGCCTCGAATTATTAGAGCGTTATGTGATCGGCTTTAGGTATGTTACAGGATAGGCTATCCACTTGGCCCGACAATCACATAAAAATCTGGAAAGGGTCATGCCGACCAACCTGGATAACAAGCACATAGAGGAATCTGCTATACCCTACGTGAGGTGAGAGTGGCGCAAGCATAATGGTGACATGAGAATTTGATCACATAACCCCTAATAATTTCCCCATCCCCCGAATAGTATAATGGATCTGGACATGACACGTCATGACACGGGATTCAAAAGCAGGGGGCCAGCCCACTCCCAAATCGATGTTTATACAAGTACAGGAAACAAAAAATATCATGTACCAATATACCAAGAAAGTCCAGGAATAACATCTCATGACAGGATCTGACGTATACTAGTCCGTGAACCATCGTGTCGGGAATCAAGTAAGATACTACAACTGAATCGGTTATAGTAGATATCAAGACAATAAAAATTATCAGTGAATGTACTCGCCTGTGGTCCTGAGCTGATAAGGTGAACAGACGCTCAGAGTAATCACAGACCTAAAGATGAGATACTATAAGTCAAACAGGGTTTTATAATGAAAGGGAAACTAATTTAAGTCATGATATGCAAGTCTAAGTCAAACTAGGTCAAACTAGGTCATACTGGGTCAAACTGGATCATACTAGGTCATACTAGATCATACTAGATCATACTAGATCACTGGGAGTCAATCCAAGTCAAACTAGGTCAAACGGGGTCAAAGGTTGACTTACAGTTGACTTTTGGTCAACTGGTCAACCCTGGTCAACTCTGGTCAACTCTAGGTCAACCCTAGGTCAAACTAGTCTAATGTTGACCAACTGTTGACTTTTAGTCAACTAGTCAGCTCTGGTTTAGTTTCGGTCAATTCTAGGTCAAGCGTTGACTTGAAGTTGACTTTCGGTCAAAAAGTCAACTCTTGGTCAACGGGGGTCAAGACTAGCCTAAACTACCATCATTTAGTCATTACCTACCAAGACAACCTATTTCTAAGCCCATCTTAGAAGTCAAACTCAAAACCTTAACTATACCCCATTACCTACATTTACCATTTACAAGGTAAATACCAATACCTTGCACATACCAAGGTAAACTACTCTAACCTTGGAATACTAACCTAGGTTTCCTAGGATAGCCACACTAACCTACCTAAACATTACCAACCATAAAATCCTAGTACCTAGCTCATCTAACCCATCTTATGACACATGTTGGTTATCCCAACATACCTTAAGTATCATAAGATACTATATAGTATCTTAGGATACCATTCCACAAAACCCACTTCCATCCTCTATCTCCAACTTGGTATTCTAATACCAAGTCTAATTATCACTCCCTAACTTCTAACCCATTAGGATACTACTACGACGCTAACCTATCTCAAATCACGACTCACTAACACACACAATACTCACTCACTCACAAAATAGGCTCACATAGTGCCACACTTAGGCGCACACATAGGCTCACATAGGGCTCACATATAGGCACGTGCACATATGCTAGTATTATATATATATATATATATATATATATATATATATATATATATATATATATATATATATAGAGAGAGAGAGAGAGAGAGACATATATATAACAAATGATATATATACATATATAGATAAAATATGATACAATATGATACCATAAAGAACACATCCTAACAAAATATAAAATCTGAGATTAAATCACACATAATCATTCCCACAATATATCAAAATACAAGTGTGTCCAAAATTGGGCGTTTCCCACTAGGACACAAAACACAACACAAAGGACACTCCTATGACCTCCAAATGGACACAAAACGGACACAAATGGGGATACAATCATGGGGGTCATTCCTATGGGTTCAAAATAATCCTATATGCATGTAGGAATGAAATAGAGAAGAGATTATACCTCCCGGTTGATCGAATCTAGGAAAACTCCTCCCGATACGACACTGACACGTAGAGACCTCCAAATGGACACGAACGAGTTCCGAAGCTCCCCAAATCTAGCTAGCTCCTCCTCTTGATGGAAATAGAGAAGAAAAGAAAGGAATTGAGTGGAGAAATGGATTGATTTGATGGTGAAATCAAAGGAGTCTCTTCTCAAAATTTGGGGAAGAACAAGAGAAAGAAAATAGAGTAGAATAAAACAAAAGGCTCATCCCTATCCCCCTAGCTATGGCCGACCACATTGTGCATAGGTGTCCCCCTATTTGAAAGTCCAAAAAGCCCCCACTAGTCCTATTTAATTAATATTAGGAAAAAGGTTTAAGGTTGAGGCTATTTTAGTCATGGTTTAAGTCTCTAATCAAACCAACCCTATCCATGAATAATTAGTCTAACCCACTAACTAAAAATAATATCATGTGGGCCATGTCTAACTAATAAGTGGGTCCCACTAACCCACTAACTAAAAATAATATCATGTGGGCCATGTCTAACTAATAAGTGGGTCCCACTAGAGTCAAAACTACCCCGGGTCCCCGATAAAAGTCGGATTGAGTTGAAATTCGAACCCGACTCAAATAACCCCAAAATATTATCATAAATAAATAAATGATTCCAAAATTATTCTAAAGTAGAAAATGACCAAAATACCCCTGTTCATGAAAACAGGGGGTGACAAATCTATCCACCTTAAAAAATTTTGTCCTCAAAATTAAAACAAACATACACCGAAATTACATGCACAAACATAAAAATTATACCTCAGGGCTCGAAGAGATAAGGGAAACGCTCCCGCATGTCGTCCTTTCTCTCCTAGGTAGACTCACCTGGAGAGTGATGCCTCCATGCAACACAAACCAAGGGTATAACCTGGTTCCGGAGCACCTTCTCCCTACGATCCAGAATCTCCACTGGCTGCTCTGAATAGTAAAGAGTAAGCCCTACCTCGATCACTGAATGGTCCAATACATGGCTGGGGTCTGCCACGTACCGTCTCAGCTATGACACATGGAATACGTTGTGCACCCCCTCTAGCGTAGGTGGCAAGTCTAGTCGATAGGCCACTGCACCGACCCTCTCAAGGATAGTGAAAGCTCCGATGTAGCGCGGACTAAGCTTCTCGCCTCCGCCAAAGCGAATCGTGCCCCGTGTCAGAGAAATCTTCAGGAACACCAAAGCACCAGCCTAGACATAAAACAAACTCAGCATACAGGACAAACAAAAATCATAAGCATCACAAACAGGAACTGAAACTAACCTCGAACTCTAACGGTCTCCGGTGGCTATCGGCCCAATGCCGTTGCCTATCCTGAGCCACCCGAAGTCTGTCTCTAATCAACCTGACCTTCTCAGTTGCATCCACTACCATCTTCGGTCCAAGCAACACTCTCTCGCCGACATCGTCCCATGACAAGGGAGTACGACATCTCCGTCCGTATAGAGCCTCGAATGGCGACATCTCTATACTGGCCTGATAGCTGTTGTTGTAAGCAAACTCTACCAGGTGAAGATGGTCCTCCCAAGAACCCCCAAGATCAAGCACACACGTGCGAAGCATATCCTCCAAAGTCTGGATAGTCCTCTCTGACTGCCCGTCTGTCTGGGGATGATAAGCGGTACTAAACTTGAGCGAGGTGCCTAAGCTAGTCTGCAAACTCCTCCAGAAGTGGGAAGTGAAACGACTTTTCTGGTCTAAAACTATGCTCACAGGAACCCCATGCAATCGTACAATCTGACGAACGTAAAGCTCTGCCAGCCTCTCCGTAGACAACCCCACCTTGAAAGGTAAGAAGTGGGCCGACTTGGTCAATCTATCAACTATGACCCAAATTGCGTATTTTCCTCCAAGAGATCGTGGAAGTTCGGACACAAAGTCCATGGTGATGTGCTCCCACTTCCACTCAGGAATGGGTAGTGGCTGTAGCAACCCACCAGGCCTCTGTCTCTCGGCCTTCACCTGTTGACATACCAAGCAACGAGATACAAACTGAGCTACCTCACACTTCATGCCGTACCACCAAACATGCTCCCTCAGATCTTTGTACATCTTGTTGGCCCCAGGATGTATAGAGTACTGAGAGCGATGTGCCTCCTGAAGAACCTCCTCCCGAAGCTCTTCACTTAGAACGTACAGTCTAGCACCGTGCCGCAGTGACCCACCTTCGGCAATAGAGAAATCGTCGAGCAATCCTGCACGCACCTGCTCCCTGATGCTCCTCAGGGCAACATCATCATACTGTGCTGATATGACTCTGTCCATCAACTCAGACTGAATCTGTAAGCTCCACATCTGCACCTCTATGCCCGGAATAATCACTTCGATTCCTAAATAGTCCAGGTCAGCCAAAAGATGACAATCTGCCGTCAGATATAAAGCTACTGGATACCTATTCAAGGCATCTGCAACTACGTTGGCCATTCCTGGATGGTACTACAAGGCGATATCAAAATCCGTCATCAGCTCGAGCCAACGTCTCTGCCGCATGTTCAGCTTCTTCTGAGTGAACACGTACTTCAAGCTCTTGTGATCAGTGAAGATCTCAACCCGCTCTCCATACAAGTAGTGTTTCCATAAATTCAAAGCAAAGATAACAGCGGCTAACTCCAGATCGTGAGTCGGGTAGTTCTTCTCATGAGGACGTAACTGCCTAGATGAATAGACAATCACCTTCCCGTACTGCTGAAGAACACAACCCAAACCCCTGCCAGAAGCGTCGCTGTAGATCGAGAAACCACCGGTCCCAGACGGTAATGTCATGATCGGAGCTGATGTCAACCTCTTCTTCAGCTCATCGAAGGTGGCCTGACACTCCTCAGTCCAGACGAACTCCACGTCCTTCCTGGTGAGTCTAGTCATCGGCTCCACAATCCGCAAGAAGTCCTGGACGAACTTTCGATAGTAGCCAGCCAAACCCAGAAAGCTTCGAATCTCGGCAACTGAACTGGGTGTAGACCAAGACTTTACCGCTGTAATCTTCTTCTGGTCTACTGAGATCCCGTGCTCGGTCACAACATGACCCAAGAACTCGACCTGGTCCAGGAAGAACTCGCACTTCGAAAGCTTCCCGTACAACTGCTCCTTTCTCAGAGTCTCGAGCACAATCCTCAGATGCTCCTCGTGCTCCTCTGGCGTCTTTGAGTAGACCAAGATGTCATCTATGAAGACCACCACGAACTTGTCAAGGTACTGATGGAATACCTTGTTCATCAAGTTCATAAATACTGCTGGGGCGTTGGTCAACCTAAATAGCATGACAGTGAACTCGTACTGGCCATACCGAGTCCGAAAAGCCGTCTTTGGAACGTCTTACCGCTTTACCTTCAGCTGATGATAACCGGACCTCAGGTCTAACACCTTCGTGCCGCTCAACTGATCGAACAAGTCGTCAATCCTCGGCAACGGGTACTTGTTCTTGATAGTGAGGTTGTTGAGCGCCCTGTAATCGATACACATGCGTATCGTACCATCCTTCTTCGGTACAAACAGAACTGGCGCTCCCCAAGGTGATGAACTGGAACTGATGAATCCCGTGTCCTGTAGCTCGTCGACTTGCTTCTTCAGCTCTGCCAACTCGCTGTTGTTGACCCTATAGACGTGTTATGAAATAGGCTCAGCACCCGGCACTAAGTCTATAGAGAACTCAACGTCTCTATCTGGCGACATCCCAGGCAACTCCTCGGAAAAAACATCCATAAAATCAGCTATCAATGGATGCGGCAATGCCTGCCCCGCCAGCAAAGCTCCACAGAACCCATCTTCCGGCTTAGCTGCTCCCTTGGCAAACACAATCTCTGGCTCTCCCGGCGGCCTAAACAGAACCCTACCTCCTCTACAGTCTATACTAGCATGGTGCATGCTCAACCAATCCATTCCGAGTACCACGTCGTACCTCGAAAGGGGTGTTACGAGCAAGCACGCACTCAAATCCCGGCCTCCTAAAGTAACTCTCCGCCCCTTGCAGACATTATTAACCAGGATGATGCCTCCCCCGATCAATATCTTGCAAGTCCTACCCATATACTCAGTAATAATGTTGTGTCTCAGAGCAAAGGAAACAGACACAAAACTATGAGTGGCACCGAAATCAAACAAGGTAAAAACAGGAAATGAATCAAGGAGAACGTGTGTCACACCCCAGAACCAGAATACTGGAGAGCGGGGGCGAACATAGCCAGCTACGTATATTGAAATGAAGTCCATCTCGCTATACGGTCACGGCTGTCTAGATATGAGGGTTTACTACAAGCCAACAGTCTTTTAAGGTCAAGCCTACTGTCCCAATCTCAAACAAATAATATAATTACAAGATGTTTGACCACCAAATATACAATAAAAGGCGTCCCAAATATTACATATCAGCTGATCATGAAGCTAGTCGTACAAAATGCTAGGACTAGCAAGAGTTAAGTCATACATGATCAACCGTAGGATTTGTTAATCATGTTTACAGCCCGTAGGCAGACAGTAAGTAAAAGTGCATCGAGCTAACAGGTGCTCGTCGGCTAAACGCCTCAAAAGAATAAATTTACAATAGAGTGAGCGAAACAAAATAGAAAACCCACTCGTAGCCCGGGTTCCTTCTAGTCGCCACCATCGGGCTGGAGGTTCGGAAGATCCTCGGAAGCTGCTCCGAAATCTGGCCACACAAAACCAGCTGGGTCAAACCCCAGAAAGAGCAAGTGCCACAAAGGAGGCCACAAAATAAGAACAAAAGCCAGCATATCAGAACATAAGAAAATGAAAGAAAAGTACAAGTAATAAAGAGCACGTCAGGACAATAAACGACTAGGGACGTGGAACCATTCCGGGAGCCAGATTACAACCCGTAAACCAAACAAGGACCGGGGTTGTAACCTTTCGCCTGAATAGCTCCTTGTCGCTACCCAATTATTGTTGAAGCAAGTAAAACAATCATGTTCAGGGGTACCAGGGTACAGGGACTAGACAAGACTTAGACAGGGCTAGACATCATCCATTCACAAGCGGCCAAGCAATTACTACGGCTTACTACTTTAACTAACTAGGGTTATCACAAGCCTAATTACTAACAAGATGCAATGAGAAATTCCCAGTCCCAAGCCCTGCAGACCATCCAGTTATCCTTCTGCGGGTTGAGAGTATGGTTGGGTACATTGCCCCGGAGACAATATACCCTTAGGTGACTTAGAGGGTACAACACATGACAGTACGCTGGAAATGTGCTCTACTCGTCGGCAAGCTACAAGTCCAATTAAGAGTGCCCAGATAACGAGATTGCCTGTGACTGGAAATTCTTCATGAACTGTAGTTTGATCTAGTCATTAGCCTAATCCATATTCAGTATGAATCCCTGACCGTGGGAACCAGGGAGTCACGTCCTAGACATGATGCAAGACAAGACAAGTGGATTGCATAAGCAAGCAAGCAGGAACACCCACGGTGTCCAGTTGATTATACGAGTCAAGTTACAAGTCAAGTCAAGTTACAAGTTACAAGTCAAGTCAAGTCAGGAGTGCGCCGCCACGGGCCACTATCAAGTTATCAAGGTAAATCATGTCAGGGTACTTGTCAGGAGTGTGCCACGACGGGCCATTATCATGTCAGGTTGGTCATGTCAGGAGTGCACCACTACGGGTCACTGTCATGTTATGCTAGTTCCTTGTCATACCATGCCATGTACAATAGTCATTCCAAACATATTAAGTAAAATCAAGTTCATGACAAAAGGCGTAAGGATATAAAATGGGCGTAAAATATCTAATAAAATATCAATATACAGGACTATAGAAGAGCCAAGCTTAAGGAAAAATAAAACCAAATCTCAATGATTGGACAGATTGCGCAAGGGTCCCTGGGATCGGGTTGCGCAGGAGTCAAGTGTGCTAGGAGGCCAACTGCGCAGGAGTGAGCTACGCAAAAGTTGGCTTGCGCTGAGTTGGTTGGCGCAGGGGTGGATTGCGCAAGAATGAATTGCGCAGGGTCCAAGCGCGCAGGGTTAGATTGCGCATGATCAGACTGCGCAGGGGTGAACTGCGCAGGGGGATGAGCGCAATTCGCCAAGGGGCAAGCAGCGCGGTCGGTGCTGCGCTAAAGAGCGCAGGCCGAGAGGGGATGCGCAGTCCAGCACTGCGCTAAAGAGCGCAGGCTGCAGTCTGCTACTCCAGGCCGAAAAGAACACCAAGAACATCAAGAATTCAAATTCTCATATCTTTGTCAAATCAAAGCCAAATCTAGATTTTCAAAGGTCTAACTTGAGTAAAATTGAATTCTCTTCCACATGGAAGCATCAAAACCCATAAAAATCCAACCAAAATAGATCAAAACCATGTAAATCCAAAAATAGTTAAAACCTAGATCTAGAACAATGGAGACTCCAAATCACAAAATGTCAAGTTCTAATGTTGATCACCATGGCCTAATCTAGCTAATGAACAAATAAAATGTGGTTCTCATGTGGTGGCAAGGTGCACTTGCCTATGGGTGTTGGTGAGTTGTGTAAAGGAAGGAAGAAGAAGGAGATGGAGAAGTAAATAAAAAATAAAGAGGAGAGAGAACAGTTAGGTGGGATTTATTGGAGGTGGGTGTGTTGTGTTGAGGGTGGAGCATAGGCTAAGGTGTTCCATGCATATTAAACCAAACTAAACCAATTCTCCTCCACAAAATAAAACCAAGTCATGCCAAAACCCGTTTTACGAGAAAACCAAAATCTACAAGTCGAGCCAAAATACAATTACAGGCCAGAATCTTGAGAAAATAAAATACAGGTCCAAGATACATGCAGGCTTGATCAAAAATACGTATTTCGAGATATGGGTATTACAACTCTACCCACCTTAAAAGAATTTCATCCTCGGAATTTAATTAAGAGGCTAGAGAGACAAGGACAAGCTATATTAATCACAGGCAAGCTATAACCAGGCAAGCAATCAGACAATCATACATGCAAGCAAGGGATGGAAAACATAAGGCATAAGGAAGACATTATACCTTACGAGTCAAACAGGTAGGGATATCGCGATCGGATATCATCCTCACGCTCCCACGTTGACTCAC
The DNA here is from genome assembly GCA_029216955.1 of Iris pallida. NCBI lineage: Eukaryota > Viridiplantae > Streptophyta > Magnoliopsida > Asparagales > Iridaceae > Iris > Iris pallida. The sequence continues at coordinate 10,428,872 of JANAVB010033012.1, read as the reverse complement.
CTAGAGAATGATGACCCCAAGCAACACAGACTAAACTAATAGTCTTGTTCTTGAGTATCTTCTCTCTCCGGTCCAATATAGACACGGGCCTCTCCTCATACGAAAGGTTGGTACCAACAACCAATTCTGAATGGTCTAGGATATGGCTCGGGTCCAGGATATACCGTCACAATTGGGACACATGGAATACATCATGTACCTCACTTAGCGACGGCGGAAGAGCAAGACGATAGGATACATCTCCTACTCGCTCCAGGATGTCGAACGGCCTTATAAACCTAGGATTAAGCTTTCCCCGCACGCCAAAACGAATAACGCCGTGGTTAGACGAGATCCTAAGGAATACATGGTCGCCGATAGCAAACTCTAGGGGTCACCGATGAGCATCGGCCTAATGGCGCTGGCGATCTTGGGCAACTCAAAGACGATCTCTGATCCTTCTGACCACTTCAACTGTCTGGGCAATCATCTCTGGACCAAGCATCTGCCTCTCTTCGACATCATTCCATGCTAGCGGGGATCTGCACTTCCTACCATACAGAGCCTCGAACGGAGCCATCTGGATACTGGCCTGAAAACTATTATTGTACAAGAATTCCACAAGATGTAGGTGATCTTCCCACGAACCACCGAAGTCGAGGGTACAAGACCTCAACATGTCTTCAAGAGTCTGGATTGTGCGCTCTGATCGGCCATCTGTCTGCGGATGATAAGCTGAACTGAACTGGAGACGAGTTCCCAAACTATCTTACAGGCCACGCCAAAAGTGCGATGTAAACCTTAAATCTCGGTCCGAGGTAATACTGACGGGCACACCGTGAAGCCTGACAATCTGCCTGAGGTACATCTCTGCTAGCTGAGCCGTTGACTGCCCAACTTTAAATGGAAGAAAATGAGCCACCTTCGTGAGCCGGTCAACTATAACCCAAATAGCATCTCGACCAGCGGGGGATCTAGACAATCCAGTCACAAAATCTATGGTCACATGCTCCCACTTCCATTCTGGAATCGACAAGGGCTGAAGAAGTCCAGCGGGTCTCTGATGTTCAGCTTTAACCTGCTGGCAAACCAAACACCGAGAGACAAACCGGGCTATCTCCCTCTTCATGCCATTCCACCAGAAGTGCTGACGGATATCACGGTACATCTTCGTACCACCAGGATGAATAGAATACTGCGAGCTGTGAGCTTCTGCCACTGAACTAGGTGCTGGCCAAGTCTCGATAGCCACAATCTTCTGGGGATCCACTTCTACTCCTCCTCGGGTAATGATGTGACCCAAGTACGAAATGCGATCGAACCAGAACTCGCATTTACTGAACTTGGCGTACAACTGGTGCTCTCTAAGCGTCTGAAGGACGATTCTGAGATGCTGCACATGCTCAACTTCGCTCTTGCTGTAGACCAAGATATCATCTAGGAACACGATCACGAACTGATCCAGGTAAGGCATGAAAATACGATTCATGAGGTCCATGAATACAGCTGGCGCATTGGTTGCTCCAAAGGGCATAACAAGGAACTCCCAATGTCCATACCTCGATCTAAACGCTATCTTCGGGATGTCCTGCTCTCTGACTCTGATCTGGTGGTATCCTGACCGCAAGTCTATCTTCGAGAACACTGAAGCCCCTCTGAGTTGATCAAACAAGTCATCTATCCTCGGAAGAGGGTATCTGTTCTTGATTGTCACTGAGTTCAAGGTACGATAATCTACACATAACCTGGATGTACCATCCTTCTTTTTTACAAGAAGCATCGGGGCTCCCCAAGGTGATCCACTTGCACGAATGAATCCCTTGGTCCTGAGTTCTTTAATCATCTTGTACAAAATCTCCAACTCTGAAGGCGCCATTCTGTAGACTCGCTCTGATACTGGTGCTGTTCCGGGGATCAAGTCTATAGTGAACTCAATCTCTCGCTCTAGCGGTATCCCTGGAAGTTTCTCTGGGAAGACATCTAGAAACTCTTCCACTATCCTAGGCAACTGCACTGCTGCTACTGCCATCCGCAATACTGGAGAAGATGGCTCCACCGTGCCTCTGGAAAATGAAAACTCTGGCTCTCCTGGAATGCTGAAAACAACTCTGCCAAGATGGTAGTCTATCCTAGCATACTGGTTCCTCAACTAATTCATGCCTAAGACTACATCATATTCTGCCATAGAGAATTCTATAAATCTAGCGGGGAACTCTCTACCGCTAACTACGATTCGACACGAGAAAAACACTCGATCTACCCCCACAAGACCATTACCAGTAAGTATATTGAGCCTCACTGATAATGACTCGGGCTCCGATCCTATCCGTGTCGCGAATCGTGCAGACATGAATAAATGCGATGCACTAGAATCAAATAATACTGAAGCTGGAAAGGAGTTGACGAGAATAGTACCTGCCACTACCTCACCTGGTGTAACTTCTTCTTCCATAGCCATCATCATGGCCTGACCTCTAGCTGCGGGTCCCCTCTGCTGGAAACCTCTCTGCTTGCTCTGCACTGGAGCCTGGGCATACTGCTGCTGGAATGCCTGGGCCCGAGGCAACAATGGCCTTGGGTACTGCTGCTGCTGCATGGGTGCTGGTCCCCTAACCGATGGACTGGTTAGATTGGAAGAGGAAGAACTACCCCTATTCGGACAGGCTCCTATCTTGTGATATGCTGCTCCACAAGCTAGGCACAATCCTTGCGCTCTACGACAATCTGCCACTACATGGCCTGGCTTCCCACAATGAGAATATCCCATCGCGGAAGTCTGCTTCTGCTTCTGCTGCTGCGGGTACGTCGGGGTTGAATGCTGAACCGACGTTACTGAGGCCGCCCGCCTCGGAGTTCCAATGGTCAAACTTCTAGCTGCTGGGGCTGGAGCTGATGATTGGTGCATCTGACTGTGGGACCGCTTCCTGCCTCCGGTCCTATCCACGATCCGTTGGGAGGTGTACTCATGCCTCCTAGCCGCTCTCAATACTGCATCGAACGTCTGGTGCTCGAACTGCTCGACTGCCAACAAGATCTCCAAATGCAGTCCTTGCTGGAACCGCTGGGCCCTATCAAACTCGGTCGCCACCAAGGTGGGGGCAAACCTACTGAGCCTAGAAAACTCAGATGCATAACTGTCGACTGTTCTGCCTCCTTGCTTCAAGTTGGTAAATCTGGTCTGCAGGTCGTACCGAGCTACAGCATCAAAATACTTCGTCTGGAATCTCTCTCTAAATACTACCCAAGCAATGGGTGCCACTAATCCCATGGCTTGTGCTGCCCACCAACTGTGAGCTAAGTCCAGCAACTGCAGGTGTACCACCGCCACCTTCTCATTCTTAGGTGTCCTAGCTGCTTCCAGAATCACCTCGGTATCCTGAAGCCAAGCGTCCGCGGCAATCGCATCCTCGTTGTCGTCGAAGAAAGGAGGGTTCAAGCGCTTGAAGCTGTTGGCCGCGCTGTTCCCTGGGTGACCGCCTCTAGTCAAAGCATCTGCCACAGTCTGGTGCAAGGCATCTCCTCTGCGATCTTGAGAAGTTATCAAGGCTCTGATGAGACCTACCAAGGTGCCATCATCCGGCTCGGCAAGCTGAACAGGCTGAACTGGGGGTTCTCCTCCAGTAGGCACAACTCTGGAGGCTACTCCGGAGTGCTGGGCTTGATCTCCTGGTTGCTGGTCCACATGAAGTGCTCCACCTTGCTGATCGGCAGGGTCAGGTACAGTGCCGCTGAGGAAGACGACACAGGGAAATAATAAGGAAGGACCAGGACAGATCAACGATACAAGCATGTAATCAGGGCAAGAATTCCTGGGATTTAAAAATACGGACGGAGATCAAGGGCGAATACTGATTGAGACATCTATTCGGTAAACCCTCATATTTCTTGATTGACAAGACCTGCATGGGCCACCACTTAAACCATGTCACGCCCCAGAACCAGAATACTGGAGAGCGGGGGCGAACATAGCCAGCTACGTATATTGAAATGAAGTCCATCTCGCTATACGGTCACTGCTCTCTAGATATGAGGGTTTACTACAAGCCAACAGTCTTTTAAGGTCAAGCCTACTGTCTCAATCTCAAACAAATAATATAATTACAAGATGTTTGACCACCAAATATACAATAAAAGGCGTCCCAAATATTACATATCAGCTGATCATGAAGCTAGTCGTACAAAATGCTAGGACTAGCAAGAGTTAAGTCATACATGATCAACCCTAGGATTTGTTAATCATGTTTACAGCCCGTAGACAGACAGTAAGTAAAAGTGCATCGAGCTAACAGGTGCTCGTCGGCTAAACGCCTCAAAAGAATAAATTTATAATAGAGTGAGCGAAACAAAATAGAAAACCCACTCGTAGCCCGGGTTCCTTCTAGTCGCCACCATCGGGCTGGAGGTTCGGAAGATCCTCGGAAGCTGCTCCAAAATCTGGCCACACAAAACCAGCTGGGTCAAACCCCAGAAAGAGCAAGTACCACAAAGGAGGCCACAAAATAAGAACAAAAGCCAGCATATCAGAACATAAGAAAATGAAAGAAAAGTACAAGTAATAAAGAGCATGTCAGGACAGTAAACGATTAGGGACGTGGAACTATTCTGGGAGCCAGATTACAACCCGTAAACCAAACGAGGACCGGGGTTGTAACCTTTCGCCTGAATAGCTCCTTGTCGCTACCCAATTATTGTTGAAGCAAGTAAAACAATCATGTTCAGGGGTACCAGGGTACAGGGACTAGACAAGACTTAGACAGGGCTAGACATCATCCATTCACAAGCGGCCAAGCAATTACTACGGCTTACTACTTTAACTAACTAGGGTTATCACAAGCCTAATTACTAACAAGATGCAATGAGAAATTCCCAGTCCCAAGCCCTGCAGACCATCCAGTTATCCTTCCGCGGGTTGAGAGTATGGTTGGATACATTGCCCCGGAGACAATATACCCTTAGGTGACTTAGAGGGTGCAACACATGACAGTGCGCTAGAAATGTGCTCTACTCGTCGGCAAGCTACAAGTCCAATTAAGAGCGCCCAGATAACGAGATTGCCTGTGACTGGAAATTCTCCATGAACTATAGTTTGATCTAGTCATTAGTCTAATCCATATTCAGTATGAATCCCTGACCGTGGGAACCAGGGAGTCACGTCCTAGACATGATGCAAGACAAGACAAGTGGATTGCATAAGCAAGCAAGCAGGAACATCCACGGTGTCCAGTTGATTATACGAGTCAAGTTACAAGTCAAGTCAAGTTACAAGTTACAAGTCAAGTCAAGTCAGGAGTGCGCCGCCACGGGCCACTATCAAGTTATCAAGGTAAATCATGTCAGGGTACTTGTTAGGAGTGTGCCACGACGGGCCACTATCATGTCAGGTTGGTCATGTCAGGAGTGCACCACTATGGGTCACTGTCATGTTATGCTAGTTCCTTGTCATACCATGCCATGTACAATAGTCATTCCAAACATATTAAGTAAAATCAAGTTCATGACAAAAGGCGTAAGGATATAAAATGGGCGTAAAATATCTAATAAAATATCAATATACATGGCTATAGAAGAGCCAAGCTTAAGGAAAAATAAAACCAAATCTCCATGATTGGACAGATTGTGCAAGGGTCCCTGGGGTGGGGTTGCGCAGGAGTCAAGTGCGCTAGGAGGCCAACTGCGCAGGAGTGAGCTACACAGAAGTCGGCTTGCTCTGAGTTGGTTGGCGCAGGGGTGGATTGTGCAGGAATGAATTACGCAGGGTCCAAGTGCGCAGGGTTAGATTGCGCATGATCAGACTGCGCAGGGGTGAACTGCGCAGGGGTGAACTGCGCAGGGGGCTGAGCGCAATTCGCCAAGGGACAAGCAGCGCGGTCGGTGCTGCGCTAAAGAGCGCAGGCCGAGAGGGGATGCGCAGTCCAACACTGCGCTAAAGAGCGCAGGCTGCAGTCTGCTACTCCAGGCCGAGAAGAACACCAAGAATTCAAATTCTCATATCTTTGTCAAATCAAAGCCAAATCTAGATTTTCAAAGGTCTAACTTGAGTAAAATTGAATTCTCTTCCACATGGAAGCATCAAAACCCACAAAAATCCAACCAAAATAGATCAAAACCATATAAATCCGAAAATAGTTAAAACCTAGATCTAGAACAATGGAGACTCCAAATCATAAAATGTCAAGTTTTAATGTTGATCACCATGGCCTAATCTAGCTAATGAACAAATAAAATATGGTTCTCATGTGGTGGCAAGGTGCACTTGCCTATGGGTGTTGGTGAGTTGTGTAAAGGAAGGAAGAAGAAGGAGATGGAGAAGTAAATAAAAATAAAGAGGAGAGAGAAAAGTTAGATGGGATTTAATGGAGGTGGGTGTGTTGTGTTGAGGGTGGAGCATAGGCTAAGGTGTTTCATGCATATTAAACCAAACTAAACCAAACCAAACCAAACTAAACCAATTCTCCTCCACAAAATAAAACCAAGTCATGCCAAAACCCGTTTTACGAGAAAACCAAAATCTGCAAGTCGAGCCAAAATACAATTACAGGCCAGAATCTTGAGAAAATAAAATACAGGTCCAAGATACATGCAGGCTTGATCAAAAATACGTATTCCGAGATATGGGTGTTACAACTCTACCCACCTTAAAAGAATTTCGTCCTCGAAATTTAATTAAGAGGCTAGAGAGACAAGGATAAGCTATATTAATCACAGGCAAGCTATAACCAGGCAAGCAATCAGACAATCATACATGCAAGCAAGGGATGGAAAACATAAGGCATAAGGAAGACATTATACCTTACGAGTCAAACAGGTAGGGATATCGTGATCGGATATCATCCTCACGCTCCCACATTGACTTACCTAGAGAATGATGACCCTATGGTAACACGGACTAAACTAATAGTCTTGTTCTTGAGTATCTTCTCTCTCCGGTCCAATATAGACACGGGCCTCTCCTCATACGAAAGGTTGGTACCAACAACCAATTCTGAATGGTCTAGGATATGGCTCGGGTCCGGGATATACCGTCGTAATTGGGACACATGGAATACATCATGCACCTTACTTAGCGACGGCAGAAGAGCAAGACGATAGGATACATCTCCTACTCGCTCCAGGATATCGAACGGCCCTATATACCTAGGACTAAGCTTTCCCCGTACGCTAAAACGAATGACGCCACGGTTAGGTGAGATCCTAAGGAATACATGGTCGCCGATAGCAAACTCTAGGGGTCGCCGATGAGCATCGGCCCAATGGCGCTGGCGATCTTGGGCAACTCAAAGACGATCTCTGATCCTTCTGACCACTTCATCTGTCTGGGCAATCATCTCTGGACCAAGCATCTGCCTCTCTCCGATATCATCCCATGCTAGCGGGGATCTGCACTTCCTACCATACAGAGCCTCGAACGGAGCCATCTGGATACTAGCCTGGAAACTATTCTTGTATGAGAATTCTACAAGATGTAGGTGATCTTCCCACGAACCACCGAAGTCGAGGGTATAAGACCTCAACATGTCTTCAAGAGTCTGGATTGTGCGCTGACCGGCCATCTGTCTGCGGATGATAAGCTGAACTGAACTGGAGACGAGTTCCCAAACTCTCTTGCAGGCTATGCCAAAAGTGCGATGTAAACCATGAATCTCGGTCCGAGGTAATACTGACGGGCACACCGTGAAGCTTGACAATCTGTCTGAGGTACATCTTTGCTAGCTGAGCCGTTGACTGCCCAACTCTAAATGAAAGAAAATGAGCCACCTTCGTGAGCCGGTCAACTATAACCTAAATAGCATCTCGACCAGCGGGGGATCTAGGCAATCCAGTCACAAAATCCATGGTCACATGCTCCCACTTCCATTCTGGAATCGGCAAGGGCTGAAGAAGTCCAGCGGGCCTCTGATGTTCAGCTTTAACCTGCTGGCAAACCAAACACCGAGAGACAAACCGGGCTATCTCCCTCTTCATGCCATTCTACCAGAAGTGCTGACAGATATCACGGTACATCTTCGTACCACCGGGATGAATAGAATACTGCGAGCTGTGAGCTTCTGCCACTGAACTAGGTGCTGGCTAAGTCTCGATAGCCACAATCTTCTGGGGATCCACTTCTACTCCTCCTCGGGTAATGATGTGACCCAAGTACGAAATGCGATCGAGCCAGAACTCGCATTTACTGAACTTGGCGTACAACTGGTGCTCTCTAAGCGTCTGAAGGACGATTCTGAGATGCTGCTCATGCTCAACTTCGTTCTTGCTGTAGACCAAGATATCATCTAGGAACACGATCACGAACTGATCCAGGTAAGGCATGAAAATGCGATTCATGAGGTCCATGAATACAGCTGGCGCATTGGTTGCTCCAAAAGGCATAACAAGGAACTCCCAATGTCCATACCTCGATCTAAACGCTGTCTTCGGGATATCCTGCTCTCTGACTCTGATCTGGTGGTATCCTGACCGCAAGTCTATCTTCGAGAACACTGAAGCCCCTCTGAGTTGATCAAACAAGTCATCTATCCTCGGAAGAGGGTATCTGTTCTTGATTGTCACTGAGTTCAAGGTACGATAATCTACACATAACCTGGATGTACCATCCTTTTTTTTACAAGAAGCATCGGGGCTCCCCAAGGCGATCCACTTGCACGAATGAATCCCTTGGTCCTGAGTTCTTCAATTATCTTGTACAAAATCTCCAACTCTGAAGGCGCCATTCTATAGACTCGCTCTGATACTGGTGCTGTTCCGGGGATCAAGTCTATAGTGAACTCAATCTCCCGCTCTGGCGGCATCCCTGGAAGTTCCTCTGGAAAGACATCTGGAAACTCTTCCACTATCCTAGGCAACTGCACTGCTGCTACTGCCATCCGCAATACTGGAGAAGATGGCTCCACCGCGCCTCTGGAAAATGAAAACTCTGGCTCTCCTGGAATGCTGAAAACAACTCTGCCAAGATGGCAGTCTATCCTAGCATACCGGTTCCTCAACCAATCCATGCCTAAGACTACATCATAGTCTGCCATAGGGAATTCTATAAATCTAGCGGGGAACTCTCTACCGCTAACTACGATTCGACACGAGGAAAACACTCGATCTACTCCCACAAGACCATTACCAGTAAGTATATTGAGCCTCACTGATAATGACTCGAGCTCCAATCCTATCCGTGTCGCAAATCGTGCAGACATGAATGAATGCGATGCACCAGAATCAAATAATACTGAAGCTGGAAAGGAGTTGACGAGAATAGTACCTGCCACTACCTCACCTGGTGTAACTTCTTCTTCCATAGCCATCATCATGGCCTGACCTCTAGCTGTGGGTCCCCTCTGCTGGAAACCTCTCTGCCTGCTCTGTACTGGAGCCTGGGCATACTGCTGCTGGAATGCCTGGGCCTAAGGCAACAATGGCCTTGGGTACTGCTGCTGCTGTATGGGTGCTGGTCCCCTAACCGATGGACTGGTTAGGTTGGAAGAAGAAGAACTACCCCTATTCGGGCAGGCTCCTATCTTGTGATATGCCGCTCCACAAGCTAGGCACAATCTTTGTGCCCTACGACAATCTGCCACTACATGGCCTGGCTTCCCACAATAAGAACATCCCATCGCGGAAGTCTGCTTCTGCTTCTGCTGCTGTGGGTACGTCGGGGTCGAATGCTGAACCGACATTACTGAGGCCGCCTGCCTCGGAGTTCCAATGGTCAAACTTCTAGCTGCTGGGGCTGGAGCTGATGATTGGTGCATCTGACTGTGGGACCGCTTCCTGCCTCCGGTCCTATCCACGATCCGTTGGGAGGTGTACTCATGCCTCCTAGCCGCTCTCAATACTGCATCGAATGTCTGGTGCTCGAACTGCTCGACTGCCAACAAGATCTCCAAATGCAGTCCTTGCTGGAATCGCTGGGCCCTATCAAACTCGGTCGCCACCAAGGTGGGGGCAAACCTACTGAGCCTAGAAAACTCAGATGCATAACTGTCGACTGTTCTGCCTCCTTGCTTCAAGTTGGTAAATCTGGTCTGCAGGTCGTACCGAGCCACAGCATCAAAATACTTCGTCTGGAATCTCTCTCTAAACACTACCCAAGCAATGGGTGCCACTAATCCCATGGCTTGCGCTGCCCACCAACTGTGAGCTAAGTCCAGCAACTGCAGGTGTACCACCGCCACCTTCTTATTCTCAGGTGTCCTAGCTGCTTCCAGAATCACCTCGGTATCCTGAAGCCAAGCGTCCGCGGCAATCGCATCCTCGTTGTCGTCGAAGAAAGGAGGGTTCAAGCGCTTGAAGCTGTTGGCCGCGCTGTTCCCTGGGTGACCGCCTCTAGTCAAAGCATCTGCCACAGTCTGGTGCAAGGCATCTCCTCTGCGATCTTGAGAAGTTATCAAGGCTCTGATGAGACCTACCAAGGTGCCATCATCCGGCTCGGCAAGCTGAACAGGCTGAACTGGGGGTTCTCCTCCAGTAGGCACAACTCTGGAGGCTACTCCGGAGTGCTGGGCTTGATCTCCTGGTTGCTGGTCCACATGAAGTGCTCCACCTTGCTGATCGGCAGGGTCAGGTACAGTGCCGCTGAGGAAGACGACACAGGGAAATAATAAGGAAGGACCAGGACAGATCAACGATACAAGCATGTAATCAGGACAAGAATTCCTGGGATTTAAAAATACGGACGGAGATCAAGGGCGAATATTGATTGAGACATCTATTTGGTAAACCCTCATATTTCTTGATTGACAAGACCTGCATGGGCCACCACTTAAACCATGTCACGCCCCAGAACCAGAATACTGGAGAGCGGGGGCGAACATAGCCAGCTACGTATATTGAAATGAAGTCCATCTCGCTATACGGTCACTGCTGTCTAGATATGAGGGTTTACTACAAGCCAACAGTCTTTTAAGGTCAAGCCTACTGTCTCAATCTCAAACAAATAATATAATTACAAGATGTTTGACCACCAAATATACAATAAAAGGCGTCCCAAATATTACATATCAGCTGATCATGAAGCTAGTCGTACAAAATGCTAGGACTAGCAAGAGTTAAGTCATACATGATCAACCCTAGGATTTGTTAATCATGTTTACAGCCCGTAGACAGACAGTAAGTAAAAGTGCATCGAGCTAACAGGTGCTCGTCGGCTAAACGCCTCAAATGAATAAATTTATAATAGAGTGAGCGAAACAAAATAGAAAACCCACTCGTAGCCCGGGTTCCTTCTAGTCGCCACCATCGGGCTGGAGGTTCGGAAGATCCTCGGAAGCTGCTCCAAAATCTGGCCACACAAAACCAGCTGGGTCAAACCCCAGAAAGAGCAAGTACCACAAAGGAGGCCACAAAATAAGAACAAAAGCCAGCATATCAGAACATAAGAAAATGAAAGAAAAGTACAAGTAATAAAGAGCATGTCAGGACAGTAAACGATTAGGGACGTGGAACTATTCTGGGAGCCAGATTACAACCCGTAAACCAAACGAGGACCGGGGTTGTAACCTTTCGCCTGAATAGCTCCTTGTCGCTACCCAATTATTGTTGAAGCAAGTAAAACAATCATGTTCAGGGGTACCAGGGTACAGGGACTAGACAAGACTTAGACAGGGCTAGACATCATCCATTCACAAGCGACCAAGCAATTACTACGGCTTACTACTTTAACTAACTAGGGTTATCACAAGCCTAATTACTAACAAGATGCAATGAGAAATTCCCAGTCCCAAGCCCTGCAGACCATCCAGTTATCCTTCCACGGGTTGAGAGTATGGTTGGATACATTGCCCCGGAGACAATATACCCTTAGGTGACTTAGAGGGTGCAACACATGACAGTGCGCTAGAAATGTGCTCTACTCGTCGGCAAGCTACAAGTCCAATTAAGAGCGCCCAGATAACGAGATTGCCTGTGACTGGAAATTCTCCATGAACTATAGTTTGATCTAGTCATTAGTCTAATCCATATTCAGTATGAATCCCTGACCGTGGGAACCAGGGAGTCACGTCCTAGACATGATGCAAGACAAGACAAGTGGATTGCATAAGCAAGCAAGCAGGAACACCCACGGTGTCCAGTTGATTATACGAGTCAAGTTACAAGTCAAGTCAAGTTACAAGTTACAAGTCAAGTCAAGTCAGGAGTGCGCCGCCACGGGCCACTATCAAGTTATCAAAGTAAATCATGTCAGGGTACTTGTCAGGAGTGTGCCACGACGGGCCACTATCATGTCAGGTTGGTCATGTCAGGAGTGCACCACTATGGGTCACTGTCATGTTATGCTAGTTCCTTGTCATACCATGCTATGTACAATAGTCATTCCAAACATATTAAGTAAAATCAAGTTCATGACAAAAGGCGTAAGGATATAAAATGGGCGTAAAATATCTAATAAAATATCAATATACAGGGCTATAGAAGAGCCAAGCTTAAGGAAAAATAAAACCAAATCTTTATGATTGGACAGATTGTGCAAGGGTCCCTGGGGTCGGGTTGCGCAGGAGTCAAGTGCGCTAGGAGGCCAACTGCGCAGGTGTGAGCTGTGCAGAAGTCGGCTTGCGCTGAGTTGGTTGGCGCAGGGGTGGATTGCGCAGGAATGAATTGTGCAGGGTCCAAGCGCGCAGGGTTAGATTGCGCATGATCAGACTGCGCAGGGGTGAACTGCGCAGGGGGCTGAGCACAATTCGCCAAGGGGCAAGCAGCGCGGTCGGCACTGCGCTAAAGAGCGCAGGCTGCAGTCTGCTACTCCAGGCCGAGAAGAACACCAAGAACACCAAGAATTCAAATTCTCATATCTTTGTCAAATCAAAGCCAAATCTAGATTTTCAAAGGTCTAACTTGAGTAAAATTGAATTCTCTTCCACATGGAAGCATCAAAACCCACAAAAATCTAACCAAAATAGATCAAAACCATGTAAATCCAAAAATAGTTAAAACCTAGATCTAGAACAATGGAGACTCCAAATCACAAAATGTCAAGTTCTAATGTTGATCACCATGGCCTAATCTAGCTAATGAACAAATAAAATGTGGTTCTCATGTGGTGGCAAGGTGCACTTGCCTATGGGTGTTGGTGAGTTGTGTAATGGAAGGAAGAAGAAGGAGATGGAGAAGTAAATAAAAAATAAAGAGGAGAGAGAAAAGTTAGGTAGGATTTAATGGAGGTGGGTGTGTTGTGTTGAGGGTGGAGCATAGGCTAAGGTGTTCCATGCATATTAAACCAAACTAAACCAAACCAAACTAAACCAATTCTCCTCCACAAAATAAAACCAAGTCATGCCAAAACCCGTTTTACGAGAAAACCAAAATCTGCAAGTCGAGCCAAAATACAATTACAGGTCAGAATCTTGAGAAAATAAAATACAGGTCCAAGATACATGCAGGCTTGATCAAAAATACGTATTTCGAGATATGGGTGTTACAACGTGACCTGCCACAATATCACCCACTGGCTCTGCCTCCTCCTCTGCTGTCAAGGCGAACACTCTGCCGATAGGTGCTCCCTTCTGGTGCTGTACAAAGCACTACTGCTGGGTCTGAAGTGGAGGACCTCTCTGTTGAACTGCTGGTCCTCTAGCATGCTGTACTTTGTCCTGGCCTCCTCGGATTCTACGAACATGGCAATACTTCAGCTGGTGGTCAGACGCCCCACAGTATAGACAGACGCCCAACCTCTTCCTACAGGCCTCTCTAGTGTGCCCCGGTTTCCCGCAGAAAGCACACTGAGTAGCCTGCCTCTGGCCCTGTCCCTGGTGCTGCTGGGCACGTGCTGGTGCCTGCTGAATCTGTAACTGAGGCTGCTGCTGAAACTGCCTCTGCTGGAAATGAGGGCGCTTCGCCAGCCCTGCACTAGAGCTTGCTCCAAGAACATTGCTGTCCCTCTTCGGCTTGAGGCCGAAGTCCTCCTCTGCTATCTGCGCCTCCATCAGTATCTGCTCGAAGGTCGCATCTTGTCGCCCGAAAGTACGAGTGCGAACCGCATGAATAAGACCCCTCCGAAACTTGTGGGCCTTATATCCCTCATTCTGGATCAAATCTGGTGTAAACCTACTCAGACGAAAGAACTCCGCTGCATACTCGTCCACTGACGAGTTCCTCTGCACCAATCCGACAAACTGTCCCTCCAGAGCTGTCAAAGCCACATCGGGGTAGAACTTCTCCTTAAAGAGCCGCCAGAAGTTCTCCTATGTCAAACCCCTCACCGATGTACGAGGACTCGTACGAAACCAAGTCAGGGCTATATCTAAAAACTGACTCACTGCAGACGTCACCCAAAGCCCTTTCGGGACCTCTGCTAACTCCAGGCTCCGCTGGACATTCTCCAACCAGTCATCCACATACAGGATACCCTCGGTACCTTTGAACTCCCTCAGGTTCATCTTTCTGAAATCTAGGCTTGTGCTAGGCCTCCCCTGACCCTGCTGCTAAACTGGGGCACCCTGAACTGTACTCGATACAACCCTCTCTACTGCTTCTATCGCCAGCTGGTGGGAGTTCTCCATGCTCTACCGTAACACCTCTGTCTGGCGGTGCTGTCCCTCGGCCTGGGCCCTCTGGGTCTACAACATCTGCTGTAGAAGGGCCATCATCTGCTGAGTATCAGTCGGTAGCGGAGGCGACGGTGGAAGAGTCTCAGGAATGACTATGGACGATCCCGCTGCTGGAGGTGGAAGACCTCCTGGAACCGTCACTGCTACTCCCGTCTGAAGGTCAGGAACTGAGGTGGCAACTTCCTCAACTGCAGCTCCCTCAACCGGAGGTAGAAGTCCTACCAGATCGGGCCTCTCCGAAAAAGCACTAGATCCTGCTGCCTGAGAGCGAGTAATCATCATCCTGAGGATAGATTGAAATAAGGAATCAATATGGCACATGATAGGGAATATCAAAGAAGGACAATTAAATTCATTGCAAAAGAGTTGTCATGGTAAACAAAAGATCAAAAATTTCCTAAAATGTGATTGAGTAACTCCTATCATATCCTAAGTCCTACGTCCTAATCGCAGGCTCGTAATTAGTACTCTAAGTCGAGCACCATTACGAGATCGCACTAATTACGACACACAGACCTGCATGGGCCACCACAAAAATGTGTCACGACCCGCACCCTGATTAGGGGTACGAGCACGTGGTTACGTACAGCCTACACCGTAGAATCGGTGGTAGAATGCTGTATATAATGTCTGTAAATACTATAAATAAACAGTATAAAGGTACCTGTACAGTATATATACTCCGAATGGAGGTGACATAGCAAATACAGTCTCAATCATAAGATAAAACTAAGGTAGATAGCATAGAATGGAAATATAATATATGAAAATAGGAAATAAGTTCAAGATCCAATACAAGCCCAAAGATATACACAACATCACAGGGTCACAAAATATAATATAGAAACTACAGTCTGATAGTACTAGCTGTATCGCAGTCCAGGCAAACCTAACTAAGCTACACTACTCTAGGTGTGCAATGTTTAGTGGCTCTACTATCAAGCCACGGTACTGGACAACTCCATCTAACTCGAGCCCATAATAGGTCGGGCAATCTGCATCGGAATCATCTATAATATAGCAATAGTATCCTGTCAGGAAAATAAACAAGTATAAACACTAACAGCAGTTCCATATGAATTGACAAATTCTATAAGAGACAGTATAATAAAATACAAGACAAAGATATAGGATGACTTGGGAACCATTCGGAAGCTGAATTACAACCCTTAAACCAAACAAGGACCAGGGTTGTAACCCTTCTCCCGAACAGAATTTAGCCTCCAATCAAGGTACAACATAATGGCATGTAGAATATGTGAGTAAATGAATATCATAGCATGGTTAGAAAAGTACTAAAAGTAGAACTGAGCAGGATATAAGATACAATAAATAAATATAAAATGTGTCTTGAATTATTAGAGCGTTATATGATCGGCTTTAGGTATGTTACAGGACATGCTAGCCACTTAGCCCAAAAATCATATGAAAATCTGGAAAGGGTCATGCCGGCCAACCTGGATAACAAGCACATAGAGGAATCTGCTACACCCTATGTGAGGTGAGAGTGGCACAAGCATAATAGTGACATGAGGCTTTGATCACATACCCCTAATAATTCCCCCATCCCCCGAATAGTATAACGGATCTGGACATGACACGTCATGACCCGGGATTCAAAAGCAGGGGGCCATCCCACTCCCAAATCGATGTCTATACAAGTACAGGAAACAAGAAATATCATATACCAATATACCAAGAAAGTCTAGGAATAATATCTCATGACAGGATCCGACGTATACTAGTCCGTGAACCATCGTGTCAGGAATCAAGTAAGATACTACAACTGAATCGGATATAGTAGATATCAAGACAATAAAAACTATCAGTGAATGTACTCGCCTGTGATCCTGAGCTGATAAGGTGAACAGACGCTCAGAGTAATCACAGACCTAAAGATGAGATACTATAAGTCAAACAAGGTTTTATAATGAAAGGGAAACTAAGTCATGATATGCAAGTCTAAGTCAAACTAGGTCAAACTAGGTCATACTGGGTCAAACTTGGTCATACTAGGTCATACTAGATCATACTAGATCATACTAGATCACTGTGAGTCAATCCAAGTCAAACTAGGTCAAACAGGGTCAAAGGTTGACTTACAGTTGACTTTTGGTCAACTGGTCAATCCTGGTCAACTCTAGGTCAACCCTAGGTCAAACTAGTCTAATATTAACCAAGTGTTGACTTTTAGTCAACTGGTCAACTCTAGTTTGGTTTCGGTCAATTCTAGGTCAAGCGTTGACTTGAAGTTGACTTTCGGTCAAAAAATCAACTCTTGGTCAACGGGGGTCAAGACTAGCCTAAACTACCATGATCTAGTCATTACCTACCAAGACAACCTATTTCTAAGCCCATCTTAGAAGTCAAACTCAAAACCTTAACTTTACCCCATTACCTACATTTACCCTTTACAAGGTAAATACCAATACCTTGCTCATACCAAGGTAAACTACTCTAACCTTGGAATACTAACCTAGGCTTCCTAGGATAGCTAGACACTAACCTACCTAAACATTACCAACCATAAAATCCTAGTACCTAGCTCATCTAACCCATCTTATGACACATGTTGGTTATCCCAACATACCTTAAGTATCATAAGATACTCTATAGTATCTTAGGATACCATTCCACAAAACCCACTTCCATCCTCTATCTCCAACTTGGTATTCTAATACCAAGTCTAATTATCACTCCCTAACTTCTAACCCATTAGGATACTACTACGACGCTAACCTATCTCAAATTACGACTCACTCACACACACAATACTCACTCACTCACTCACAAAATAGGCTCACATAGTGCCACACTTAGGCTCACATATAGGCTCACATAGGGCTCACATATAGGTCAACATTTGGGGGGGCTAAATTGGGCTGTCCCTCCCTTAAATACTGCTACTAAGTAGCAGTCTAAACTGCTACTGCTGTTGCTATTAAATAGTCCCCTGTGGGGACTGTTACCTGGGCTTCACTGCCCGAGCAGTGGCCTCACTGCTGCTGTTGTAACAGCAGTCCCCCCTTACTCATTTATTCATTCATCCATCCTTCTACTCATTCCTTCATTCTTTCCTTCATTCTAACAAACTAATCTCTAATCCCATTCTCTATATCTCATTCTCACTCTCGAAATCTCTCTCTACTCTCTCAATCACATTCTCTATATCAAAATCTCTAACTCACAAATAAACACAATAGACACACACCCACCAATATATATATATATATATATATATATATATATATATATATAAATATATATATATATATATATATATATATATATATATATATATACATTAGAGAGGCACATATCTATTCTACTATATAATAGGAAAACTTAGATGGTAAAACTTTTGAATTCCGAAAATACCCTTACATACTTATACTAATTAAAAATAGTTCATTTATTCTTCTATTTTTCTTTCTATTCTACTATATAATAGGAAAACTTTGATGGTGAAACTTTTGAATTCCGAAAATACCCTTACATACTTATACTAATCTATTCTACTATATAATAGGAAAACTTAGATGGTGAAACTTTTGAATTCCGAAAATACCCTTACATACTTATACTAATTAAAAATAGTTCATTTATTCTTCTATTTTTCTATCTATTCTACTATATAATAGGAAAACTTAGATGGTGAAACTTTTGAATTCCGAAAATACCCTTACATACTTATCTATTCTACTATATAATAGGAAAACTTAGATGGTGAAACTTTTGAATTCCAAAAATACCCTTACATACTTATACTAATTAAAAATAGTTCATTTATTCTTCTATTTTTCTATTCTACTATATAATAGGAAAACTTAGATGGTGAAATTTTTAAATTCCGAAAACACCCTTACATATTTATACTAATTAAAAATAGTTCATTAATTTTAATAAGGACAACTTAGTAATTAGGAAGACTACCCTTTGGTCTTCCTAAAGAGACTTCCTAAACTAATTAAGAAATGTTAAAATACGTGCAAGGCACGTGCACATATGCTAGTATTATATATATATATATATATATATATATATATATATAGAGAGAGAGAGAGAGAGAGAGAGAGAGAGACATATATATAACAAATGATATATATACATATATAGATAAAATATGATACAATATGATACCATAAAGAACACATCCTAACAAAATATAAAATCTGAGATTAAATCACACATAAATCATTCCCACAATATATCAAAATACAAGTGTGTCCAAAATTGGGGGTTTTCCACTAGGACACAAAATACAACACAAAGGACACTCCTATGACCTCCAAATGGACACGAAACAGACACAAATGGAGATACAATCATGGGAGTCATTCCTATGGGTTCAAAATAATCCTATATGCATGTAGAAATGAAATAGAGAAGAGATTATACCTCCCGGTTGATCGAATCTAGGAAAACTCCTCCCGATACGACACCGACACGTAGAGACCTCCAAATGGACACGAACGAGTTCCGAAGCTCCCCAAATCTAGCTAGCTCCTCCTCTTGATGGAAATAGAGAAGAAAAGAAAGGGATTGAGTGGATAAATGGATTGATTTGATGGTGAAATCAAAGGAGTCTCTTCTTAAAATTTGGAGAAGAACAAGAGAGAGAAAATAGAGTAGAATAAAACAAAAGGCTCATCCCTATCCCCCTAGCTATGGCCGACCACATTGTGCATAGGTGTCCCCCTATTTGAAAGTCCAAAAAACCGTCACTAGTCCTATTTAATTAATATTAGGAAAAGGGTTTATGGTTGAGGCTATTTTAGCCATGGTTTAAGTCTCTAATCAAACCAACCCTATCCATGAATAATTAGTCTAATCCACTAACTAAAAATAATGTCATGTGGGCCATGTCTAACTAATGAGTGGGTCCTACTAGAGTCAAAGCTACCCCGGGTCCCCGATACAAGTCGGATTGAGTTAAAATTCGAACCCGACTTAAATAACCCTAAAAAATATCATAAATAAATAAATGATTCCAAAATTATTCTAAAGTGGAAAATGACCAAAATACCCCTGTTCATGAAAACTAGGGGTGACAGCAGATTCGTAGAGAACCTAGTCGGCACGCCGGAGGAGAGGGCCTGGAGATTCAAGGAGGGCCTGACCAGGAGCTGCGGCACGCAGTAGCTATTAGCCAGGCGACTACTTACACGAGCATCCTCAAGATCGCCCAGGCAGTTAAGAAGGAGATGGACCCGAGGCCCAAGAGGGATAGGGACATCGGCAGCAGCAGTTACCAGGTGCTAGCGAAGAGGGTGCAGATGCAGACACAGATGAGGCCAGCTCAGCAGGGAGCAGTTCAGCACCGCCCTGCCAGAGTTCCAGCAGTTCAGCATCAGAGGCAGCAAGGGGTCGCTTGCACATACTGTCATCGGCCAGGACACCACGTGGAGGTCTGTCCCAAGAGGGTGGGACTTTACCTATTCTGCGGGTCAGATGCACACCAGATGAGAGATTACCAGCAGGCCACAGCCAGACTAGCAAGAGGACCCCGAGGAGCTGGAGGACCACCGTCTGCACCATCCAGAGCATTGCCTGCTGCATCCAGAGAGGAGGCGCTCTACCACCCCAGCAGCAGAGGTTTGCACAGTGTCACCCTCGAAATCCGTGTTACGTATTTTTGTATACGTGTACGTATTTTGGGTCCGTATTTTATTAGTTATGGTTAGCTAGTCATGATTTTATTTTTAGCATGTTGTATTGGCATGGTTATTTTGGAATTTTATTGGTTATGGCTTAGCTTGGTTCGGTTTAGCTTGGTTTGGTTTTCTTTTGGGTTCATCATGAACCAAAAGAGAACCCCTACCTACCACCATCATCATTTAAAACCCAACCCCTTTCTCTCTCATCTTCACTTTTCATTTATTTCTTTATCTTCTTCCTCTTAACTTCTCCACGTACCAAGAGAAGCTTAGGCAAGTACAACTTGCTTCATGGAAAAACTCTATTTTTGTTGTTCTATTGTCTTCCTCGCGAGATTCTAAGATACTTTAGAACTTGGCATTTTTCATTTCGATAGATATTTTCTTATAGATCTAAGTTTATATTATTTTCGTTTTTCTTGTGTTTTGATCAATTAAACTTCATTATTTTCATGTTTTGATTGTTCCATGTTGTAGAGAATTTGATTTTACCCAAAATAGACCTTTGAAAAGTTGGATTTCGACTTATTTTGAGAAAGTTATTGTCAAAAGTATTTTTGGCCATTTCTATGTTCATCTGTGCTGATTTTGGCAGGGACGATGAATAGTGTCCAGCCGCATGAGGGTGCTGCATAGTACCGCATAGTGTCCAACCGTATGAGAGTGCTGTATAGTACCGCATAGTGTCCAGCCGCATAAGAGTGCTGCATAGTACCGCATAGTGTCCAGCCGCATGAGAGTACCGTATAGTGCCCAGCCGCATAAGGGGGTTGCATAGTACCGCATAGTGCCCAGCCGTATGAGAGTGCTGCATAGTAGCACATAGTGTCCAGCCGCATAAGGGTGCTGCATAGTGCCGCATAGTGTCCAGCCGCATAAGGGTGCTGCATAGTGCCGCATAGTGTCCAGCCGCATAAGAGTGCTGCATAGTGCCGTATAGTGTTCAGCCGTATAAAAGTGCTGTATAGTGTCCAGCCGCATAAGAGAGAGCTGCATAGTGCCGTATAGTGTCTAGCAGCATATAGGAGTGCCGCATAGTGCTGAATAGTGCCACATGGTGCCTATTTTGGCTATTTTTGGCTATTTTAAGTCCTATTTGGCTGAATTGTGGCCAGAATTTCTCCCAACTCCCAACATGAAAGTTGTAGATCTTTTTCTTGGCTTCAAGAATATTTTATTAGTTATTTTATACATGTTTTTGTCATTTATGATAATGTAAGAATAGAACACGATAGTGACCCGCTGTGGCGTACTCTTGACAAGTAAACTGACATGATATATCTCGGCATGCTGTTACGACAGCTAGCCTGACATGACAAGTAGAAACGACCTGGACACCGTAGACGATTGTATTTGTACAAATAAACTGGCACTGTCTTGCATCATATCTAGGATGGGGATCCCTGAGTACCACGGTCAGGGGTACCCACTTTAATCGACTAAGGCTAATAAACTAGAATAATTCAATAGTCATAAAGAGATTTTCCAGCTACAGGCAATCCCGTTATCTGGGCGCACTAAGTAGACTTGTAGCCTACCGACGAGTAGGGCACTTTCCAGCACACTGTCACGTGTTACATCCTTCATAAACGGACATTCGACCTGGATAACCGGATGGTCTGCAGGGCTTGTGGCTGTTGGGATAATCTTATTGCATCTTGCTAGTAACTAGGCCTGTGATAACCCTAGTTAGTTAAAAGTATCAAGCCGTACTCTTGATTGGCCGTAATTGATTGGATAGAGTTCATTCTAGCTTAGTCTTATCATGATCCTGTGCAAGATTGTGGCATGACATGATTATTGATGCTTGCCTTAACAATAACGATCGGGGGTCCAGTTCTGTTCAGGCGAAGGGTTACAATCCCGGTCCTTGTTTGGTTTAAGGGTTGTAACCTGGCTCCCGGAGCAGTTCTGTGTCCTCTCTTCGTTTATTGTCTTATTTCAACCCCATGCCATGTTCGTCATGTTTTACCTTACCTTAATACTACGATTAATTATGCTGGCCTTAGCAATAAAGATCAGGGGTCCAGTTCTGTTCAGGCGAAGGGTTACAACTCCAGTCCTTGTTTGGTTTAAGGGTTGTAACCTGGCTCCCGGAGCAGTTATGTGTCCTCTCTTCGTTTATTGTCTTCACTGTACCAATAGTATTTGAGATGGGTCTCTATTCAGGTGAAGGGTTACAACCCCGGTCCTTGTTTGGTTTACGGGTTGTGACCTGGCTACTTGAGTGGTTTCCTCGTACTCAGTTTACTGTTGTTATCTCTATTATTATTAATTCTTTATTTATTATCTTTAATATTCCTTTGTGATATGCTGGTTTTAGTTCCTAAGTGAAGCCTCCTTTGTGACACTTGCTCTTTCTGGGGTCTAACCCAGCTGGTTTTGTGTGGCCAGATATCGGAGCAGCTCCAGAGGATCTACCTACCTTCCAGCCAGATGGTGACCACCAGGCGTAACCCTGGCAACGAGTGCATTTTTTTGTCCTCTCACTTATTTGTAAAATTATTCTTTTGAGGCGTTTAGCCGACGAGCACGTGTTAGCTCGTATTGCACCTTTATTTACTGTCTGCCTACGGGCTGTAACATGATTGACAGATCCTAGGGTTGATCATGTATGACTGAACTCTTGCTAGTCTTGACATTTTGTACGACTAGCTTCATGATCATCTAATATGTAATGTATGGGACGCCTTGCTATTACATATTTGGTGCTCTGATATCTTGTAACTATTATTGCTTGCTTGAGATTGAGATAATAGGCTTGTTCATGACCATAGGAGACTGTTGGCTTGTAGTTAAACCCTCATGTATCTAGACAGCCATGACCGTATAGCGAGGTGGGTTGCACTTTAATATACGTAGCTGGCTATGTACGCCCCCGCTCTCTAGTATTCTGGTTCTGGGGCGTTACATGGTTTTAGTGGTGGCCCATGCAGGTCTTGTAAATTAAGATATGTAAGGGTTTACCGAATAGATGTCTCAATCAGTATTCGGCCTTGATCTCTGCTTGTATCTTATGAATCCCTGTAATCTTGACCTGATCACATGCTTGTATCGTTGATCTGTCCTGGTCCTTCCTTATCGTTCTCTATGTCGTCTTCTTCAGCGGCATTGTTCATGGACCTGCCGATCAGCAAGGCGGAGCACCTCCCGCGGAACAGCAGTAACCTGGAGATCAAGTCCAGCATTCAGGAGTAGCCTCCAGAGTCATGCCTACTGGAGGAGAGCCTCCAGTTCAGCCCGTCCAGCCTGCAGAGCCTGATGATGGCACTTTGGTGGGTCTCATCAGGTCACTATTAGCCTCTCAGGATCGACGAGGAGATGCCTTGCACCAGACGGTAGCAGATGCTTTAACCATAGGAGGTCATCAGGGTAATAGCGCGGCCAACAGCTTCAAGAGCTTGAACCCTCTCTTCTTCGACGGCAGTGAAGATGCGATCGCTGCAGATGCATGGCTTCAAGACACAGAGATGATTCTAGAAGCAGCCAGGACTCTAGAGAACGAGAAGGTAGCCATGGTACGCCTGTAGTTATTGGATCTTGCCCGCAGCTGGAGGGCGACGCAGGCCATTGGATTAGTGGCCCCTATTGCCTGGGCAGTATTCAGAAAGAGATTCCAGACCAAGTATTTTGATGCTGTAGCTCGGTACGATCTACGGACGAGGTTCACCAATCTGAAGCAGATGGGCAGGACAGTCGATGGATATATGGCCGAGTTCTCTAGGCCTAGTCGGTCTGCTCCCACCTTGGTAGCAACCGAGTTTGATAGAGCCCAGCGGTTCTAGCAGGGGCTCCACCTAGAGATTTTGTTGGCGGTGGAACAGTTTGAGCATCAGACTTTTGATGCGGTATTGAGAGCAGCCCGGAGGCATGAGTATACCTCCCAGAGGATAGTGGATAGGACCGGAGGTCGGAAGCGATCTCACGGCCAGATGAATCAGTCATCAGCACTAGCTCCGGCAGCTAGGGCTTTGACCATTGGAGCTCCGAGGCGGACGGCCTCAGTGACGTCGGTTCAGCATTCCACCCCGACGCACCCTCAGCAGCAGAAGCAGAAGCAGTCTTCCGCAGTAGGATATTCACACTGCGGGAAGCCAGGGCATGTGGTATCCGAATGTCGCAGAGCACAGGGTTTGTGCTTAGTTTGTGGTACCCCGGACCACAGGGTTGGGAACTGTCCGAACAGGGGGAGTTCATCGGCCTTCTCTAGTCCTTCAGTTAGAGGACCAGCGCCAGTCCAGCAGCAGCAGCAGCTGTAGTACCCGTTTTCGAGGCCAATGCCGACGCAGGCCCTGGCATTCCAGTAGCAGAGATCGCAGCAGTATGCCCAAGCCCAAGCCCTGATCCAGAGCAGGCAGAGGAATTTTCAGCAGAAGGGACCTGTACCCAGAGGACATGGTCAAGTGCTGGCTTTGACCATGGGATAATTAGGATTAGCACCAAGAGAGGTAGTGGCAGGTACGATTCTCGTCAACACCTTTCCAGCTTCAGTATTATTTGATTCTGGTGCCTCGCATTCATTTATGTCTGCACGATTCGTAACACGGGTAGGATTAGAGCCCGAGTCATTATCAGTAAGACTCAATATACTTACTGGTAACAGACTTGTGGGAGTAGATAGAGTGTTTTCCTCGTGTCGAATCATAGTTAACGGTAGAGAATTCCCTGCTAGATTGATAGAGTTCCCGATGGCCGATTATGATGTGGTCTTAGGGATGGATTGGTTGAGGGACCAGTATGCTAGGCTAGATTGCCATATTGGCAGGGTTATTTTTAGCAATCCAGGCGAGCCAGAGTTTTCCTTCTCCCGAGGCGAAGTTGAACCTTCTCCTCAACTGTTGCGGATGGCAGTAGCAGTAGTGCAGTTACCTCATTTAGTCGAAGAGTTTCCAGATGTTTTCCCAGAAGAGCTTCCAGGGATGCTGCCAGAGCGGGAGAACGATTTCACCATCGACTTGATTCCAGGAACAGCCCCAGTGTCAGAGAGAGTCTACAGGATGGCACCGTCAGAATTAGAGATATTATACAAGATGATTGAAGAACTTAGAACCAAGGGATTCATTCGTGCAAGTGGATCGCCTTGGAGAGCCCCGATACTTCTTGTGAAAAAGAAGGATGGTACGTCCAGATTATGTGTAGATTATCGTACCTTGAACTCAGTGACAATCAAGAACAGATACCCTCTCCCAAGGATAGATGACTTGTTTGATCAACTCAAAGGGGCGTTAGTATTTTCGAAGATTGACTTGCGGTCAGGATACCACCAGATCAGAGTCAGAGAGCAGGACATCCCGAAGACAGCGTTCAGATCGAGGTATGGGCATTGGGAGTTCCTTGTGATGCCATTTGGAGCAACCAATACGCCGGCTGTATTCATGGACCTCATGAATCGCATCTGCATGCCTTATTTGGATCAGTTCGTGATTGTGTTCCTAGACGACATCCTGGTCTACAGTAAGAGTGAGGCGGAGCATGAGCATCATCTCAGAATTGTCCTCCAGATTCTCCGAGAGCACCAGTTGTATGCCAAGTTTAGTAAATACGAGTTCTGGCTCGATCGCATTTCGTACTTGGGTCATATCATCACCCTAGGAGGAGTTGAAGTGGATCCCCCGAAGATCGTGGCCATTGAAACGTGGCCGGTACCTAGTACAGTTGCAGAAGTCCGTAGTTTTCTTAGATTGGCCGGCTACTACCGGCAATTTGTTTCAGACTTCGCTCGAATTTCAGCACCATTGACCCAGTTGACCCGTAAGGATGTGCAGTTTGCTTGGACAGTAGAGTGCCAGGATTCTTTTGAGAGGTTGAAGCGAGGCTTGATGAAGGCTCCTATTCTCACGCTTCCAGATGGAACTGGAGGATTCTCAGTATATTGTGATGCTTCGGAGAGAGGTTTAGGATGTGTTCTGATGCAGCATGGAAAGGTAATAGCTTATGCGTCACGACAACTTCGTGATCATGAGAGGAATTACCCAACCCATGACTTGGAGCTGGCAGCAGTAGTGTTTGTACTTAAGTTGTGGAGGCACTACTTGTACGGAGATAGGGTGGAGATCTTCACAGACCACAAGAGCCTGAAGTATATTTTTACCCAGAAGGATCTTAACATGTGTCAGAGGAGATGGCTGGAGCTTCTTATGGATTATGATGTCAACCTGCAGTATCATCCTGGGAAGGCCAACGTTGTTGCAGATGCATTGAGCAGGAGAGCCGAAGTTTAATTCCTAACAGCGCAACCAGAGCTGTTAGCCGATCTTTAGAAGATGGGTATAGAAGTTGTCCTCCCTTCCAGTGTGGCATTGATGGCCAGCATGCAAGTTCAGTCCACTATAGTCGAGAGGATCCGGATGGCACAGTCAGCAGATTCCAAGCTTTAGCGACTCAGAGCAGAGTGTGAGGCAGGACGAAGACCAGAGTTATGCATTCAAGAAGACGGTACACTTCGACATAGTAAGCGTCTTTGTGTACGCAGTGGAGATATCAGACAGGAGATCATGGCAGAGGCCCACAGTTCGCAGTATTCCATTCATCCCGGTGGCACGAAGATGTACCATAATATCCGCCAGCACTTTTGGTGGAATGGCATGAAGAGGGAGATAGCCCGGTTTGTCTCTCGTTGTTTAGTCTGCCAACAAGTTAAGGCTGAACATCAGGGACCATCTAGACTACTTCAACCATTGCCAATTCCCAAGTGGAAATGGGAGCATATAACCATGGATTTTGTGACTGGATTGCCTAGATCCCCGGCTGGCAGAGACGCTATTTGGGTTATCATAGACAGGCTCACGAAGGTGGCTCACTTCCTCCCGTTCAGAGTTGGTCAGTCGACGGCTCAGCTAGCAGAGATGTATCTCCGGCAGATTGTCAGATTGTACGGTATACCAGTCAGTATCACCTCGGACAGAGATTCCAAATTTACGTCGTACTTTTGGCGTAGCTTGCAAGAGAGTTTGGGGACTCGCCTCCAGTTCGGCTCAACGTATCACCCACAGACAGATGGTCAGTCAGAGCGTACCATACAAACCTTGGAAGACATGTTGAGATCTTGTACACTCGACTTCGGTGGTTCATGGGAAGATCATCTGCACCTGGTAGAGTTCTCGTACAACAACAGTTTCCAAGATAGTATCCAGATGGCACCGTTCGAGGCACTATATGGTAGAAAGTACAGATCCCTGCTAGCATGGGACGATGTCGGAGAGAGGCAGATGCTCGGTCCAGAAATGATTGCTCAGACCGTTGAGGTGGTCAGGAGAGTCAGAGATCATCTTCGAGTTGCCCAAGATTGCCAGCATCATTGGACCGATTCTCATCGACGCCCTCTTGAGTTTTCTGTCGGCGACCATGTATTCCTGAGGATTTCACCTAACCGTGGCGTCATTCATTTCGGCATGCGGGAAAAGCTTAGTCCTAGGTATATAGGGCCATTTGACATTCTGGAGCGAGTAGGAGATGTATCCTATCGTCTCGCTCTTCCACCATCGCTATGTGAGGTGCATGACGTATTTCATGTATCCCAACTGCGACGGTATATTCCGGACCCAAGCCACATCCTGGATCATTCGGAATTGGTTGTTGGTACCAACTTTTTGTATGAGGAGAGGCCCGTGTCTATATTGGACCGAAGAGAGAAGACACTCAAGAACAAGACTATCAAGTTAGTCCGAGTTGCTTGGGGTCATCACTCTTTGGGTGAGTCAACGTGGGAGCGTGAGGATGATATTCGATCGCGATATCCCGACCTATTTGACTCTTGAGGTATAATATCTTTCTCATGCCTTACACTTCGAATCCTTGCTTGCATATTTGATTGCTTGATTGGTTGCTTAGCTGTAGATTGCATCTGATAGTATAACTTGTCCCGACACCTCTAGCCTCTTTAATTAAATTTCGAGGATGGAATTCTGTTAAGGTGGGTTGAGTTGTCACCCTCGAAATCCGTGCTACGTATTTTCCTATACGTGTACGTATTTCGGGTCCGTATTTTATTAGTCATGGTTAGCTAGTCATGATTTTATTTTTAGCATATTACATTGGCATGTTTATTTTGGAATTTCATTGGTTATGGCTTAGCTTGGTTCGGTTTAGCTTGGTTTGGTTTGCTTTTGGGTTCATCATGAACCAAAAGAGAACTCCTACCTACCACCATCAACATTTAAAACCCAACCCCTTTCTCTCTCATCTTTACTCTTTATTTATTTCTTCATCTTCTTCCTCTTAACTTCTCCACCTACCAAGAGAAGCTTAGGCAAGTGCAACTTGCTTCATGGAGAAACTCCATTTTTGTTGTTCTATTGTCTTCCTCGCGAGATTCTAAGATACTTTAGAACTTGGCATTTTCTATTTCGATGGATATTTTCTTATAGATCTAAGTTTATATTATTTTCGGTTTTCTTGTGTTTTAATCTATTAAACTTCATTATTTTCATGTTTTGATTGTTCCATGCTGTAGAGAATTCAATTTTACCCAAAATAGACCTTTGAAAAGTTAGATTTCGACTTGTTTTGAGAAAGTTATTATCAAAAGTATTTTTGGCCATTTCTATGTTCATCTGTGCTGATTTTGGCAGTAACGATGAATAGTGTCAAGCAGCATGAGGGTGCTGTATAGTACCGCATAGTACCTAGCCGCATGAGAGTGCTACACAGTACCGCATAAGAGTGCTGCATAGTGCCGTATAGTGTCCAGCCGCATGAGAGTGCCGTATAGTGCCCAGCCGCATATGGGTGCTACATAGTGTCGCATAGTGCCCAACCGCATGAGAGTGCTGCATAGTGCCACATAGTGTCCAGCCGCATAAGGGTGCTGCATAGTGCCGCATAGTATCCAGCTATATAAGGGTGCTGCATAGTGACGCATAGTGTCCAGCCGCATAAGAGTGCTGTATAGTGCCACATAGTGTCCAGCCGCATAAGAGAGTGCTGCATAGTGCCGTATAGTGTCCAGCCGCATAGTGCTGAATAGTGCCGCATAGTGCTGAATAGTGCCTATTTTGGCTGTTTTTGACTATTTTAAGTCCTATTTGGCTGAATTGTGGCCAGAATTTCCCCCAACTCCCAACATAAAAGTTGTTGATCTTTTCCTTGGCTTCAAGAATATGTTATTAGTTATTTTATACAAGTTTTTCTCATTCATGATAATGTAAGAATAGAACACGATAGTGACCCGCTGTGGCACACTCTTGACAAGTAAACTGACATGATATATCTCGGCATGCTGTTACGACAGCAAGCCTGACATGACAAGTAGGAACGACCTGGACACCGTGGGCGATTGTGTTTGAACAAATAAATTGGCACTGTCTTGCATCATGTCTAGGATGGGGATCCCTGAGTACCACGGTCAGAGGTACCCACTGTAATCGACTAAGGCTAATAAACTAGAATAATTCAGTAGTCATGAAGAGATTTCCCAGCTACAGGCAATCCCGTTATCTAGACGCACTAAGTGGACTTGTAGCCTACCGACGAGTAGGGCACATTTCCAACACACTGTCACGTGTTGCATCCTTCATAAACGAACATTCGACATGGATAACCGGATGGTCTGCAGGACTTGTGGCTGTTGGGATAATCTAATTGCATCTTGCTAGTAACTAGGCCTGTGATAACCCTAGTTAGTTAAAAGTATCAAGCCGTACTCTTGATTGGCCATAATTGATTGGATGGAGTTTATTCCAGCTTAGTCTTATCCTGATCATGTGCAAGATTGTGACATGACATGATTATTGATGCTTGCCTTAACAATAACGATCGGGGATCCAGTTCTGTTCAGGCGAAGGGTTACAACCCCGGTCCTTGTTTGGTTTAAGGGTTGTAACTTGGCTCCCGGAGCAGTTCTGTGTCCTCTTTTCGTTTATTGTCTTATTTCAACCCCATGTCGTGTTCGTCATGTTTTACCTTACCTTAATACTATGATTAATTATGCTGGCCTTAGCAATAAAGATCAGGGGTCCAGTTCTGTTCAGGCGAAGGATTACAACCCCGGTCCTTGTTTGGTTTAAGGGTTGTAACCTGGCTCCAGGAGCAGTTCTGTGTCCTCTCTTCGTTTATTGTCTTCACTGTACCAATAGTATTTGAGACGGGTCTCTATTCAAGTGAAGGGTTACAACCCCGGTCCTTGTTTGGTTTAAGGGTTATGACCTGGCTACTTGAATGGTTTTCTCATACTCAGTTTACTGTTGTTATCTCTATTATTATCAATTCTTTATTTATTATCTTTAATATTCTATTGTGATATACTGGTTTTAGTTCCTAAGTGAAGCCTCCTTTGTGGCACTTGCTCTTTCTGGGGTCTGACCTAGCTGGTTTTGTGTGGCCAGATATCGGAGCAGCTCCAGAGGATCTACCTACCTTCCAGCCAGATGGTAACTACTAGGCGTAACCCTGGCAACGAGTGGGTTTCTTTTTGTCCTCACACTTATTTGTAAAATTATTCTTTTGACGCGTTTAGCCGACGAGCACGTGTTAGCTCGTATTGCACCTTTATTTACTGTCTGTCTACGGGCTGTAACATGATTGATTGATCCTAGGGTTGATCATGTATGACTGAACTCTTGCTAGTCTTGACATTTTGTACGACTAGCACCATGATCATCCAATATGTAATGTATGGGATGCCTTGCTATTATATATTTGGTGCTCTGACAACTTGTAACTATTATTGCTTGCTTGAGATTGAGACAATAGGCTTGTTCATGACCATAGGAGACTGTTGGCTTGTAGTTAAACCCTCATGTATTTAGACAGCCGTGACCGTATAGCGAGGTGGGTTGCACTTCAATGTACGTAGCTGGCTATGTAAATTCCCGCTCTCCAGTATTCTGGTTCTGGGGCGTTACACACAGCACCAGCTAGGGGTGGTACGGGTGGGACAAATATTCCTAGAGAGGAGTGTCCCAATAGAAAGCTAATTCTTTGCTTGCACAGGCAGCCAAGCCAAGGCATAGCCAACAGAAATCGACATTCTCCTTTAGTTCAGTCCTGGCTTAACTGAAATTTCAATTTTCCCAATCCTCTCTGTATTCCTATGACTAAAATTAGTCCATCTATTCATTTTGTAACCTCACTTTTCAAAAATTGATATATATATAAAATACCTTAATGATTAATTAAATTTCTTTTTTTTCTTTAATCTTTTCTAATTGTTTTCTTAAAACAATTTCTTAATCAAATAGAATCCATGGGCTTAACACTAAAGCCCACTCCTTAGCCTGGCAGCCCAAGCCTAGGGTTATGTTTTTTTTAAAAGAAACTTTCATGGCTCTGTTACATTTGGGGTTAGACACTTTATTTTCTAAACACTCTGCTCAATTCTTCTCCTTAAAATTCAAATTGAAATCTGCTCTTCTCTAACCGAATTGTCAGAGGGAGAGGAGTGAATTCCCGCCATTGGTTTGCCTATTCCTCACGCTAACCTACAGCCTATTTAAGCTTCACCTTCCTCCTTGAAATCCATATCATTCCATTGCTCATCCCTTCCAAATTTCCTGCAATTAAGCTCGGACAGAAATGGTGTGAATTGCAGAGGCTTCTTGGAGAAGAAGACGACGACGACGAAGATGATGACATCCTCGGCAAAATAGAGCAGCATCAATCCTTCTTCGAATTTCAGATCAGTAAGCACTGAATCCTTGAAAAAATTTATTTGTCACTTGGTTCTTCCTCTGATTTCGTATTCGTAGATCTAATTTTGAGATTGATCAATTTTTCCTCTTGAGATTTTCCATCAAGTTCTTGTTCGTGGCTTGATCTACTTTTGGTCTGATCAATCGATCAATTTATTGAGGTAAAAAATTGTTCAGAATAGTAATGATTTCAATTGTGTTTCTCTTTTGATTTATTCTCAATTTATTGTATTGAGTTGTAGATCGGATTGAGAAGTAAATTGATTTTGTTCTGTGCTCGAACGATTTGGTGAACTGAGACATTGATGAGTTTTGGACTCTACATCTAAGTTTTGATCTCTTTGCTGATTGATTCTTTGATTCCCTGATCGATTCTGATTTAGATCATTGAACATTAGGGGGACTGATATGAATGAAATCCTCTGTTCTTGGTTTAATCAGGTCAGTGAAGGCTTAGGGATCGTGTCAACATTTGAAGAGTTGTGTCATGGATCATTAAAGTCAGATTCTCTCAGGTAATTCTTAACCTTTAGATTAATCCCTGGGGCTTGGTCGTGGTTGGTTATGATTTAGTAAGATTGTATATCGATGAGATGTAATGTCTTGGTTTTAAACCTTATAATTCAAATGATGAGATCTGATATGTTAGGAGTGATTTTTGGTTTTCATAAACTACATTGCTCAGTACTGAGCTGAGTTTCCAGATAATGAGGAAGCAGTGGGTGTAACACTTGCACACTCATTTTCTTAACGAAGTAATTGTTCAGATCTTACTATTATATCAATTAGGATAGATCAGTTGCTCTATTATTCTGCTAATACATTGAAAGGTTAGTAGTACAGTTCCTGTGAACCCTTGGTGATAACAATAATTTGTAAGATAATTGACCTTACCTATTCTTCAATCGTTTATTTCTAGGTGAAGTTAGAGTTGACTGTGTAGTAGATGGATGTGGTTGTGAGAGTATGATTTGATTTCAGATCAGTGAAGAACTGACCTGTTATGAACTGACATCAATAGGATTGGTTCGAATTCAGATGCTAATTGCTGGGATATCTTGGACTGAGAACGGAGTAGTAGAGTAGACTGAGATAATTGGTTAACCTGTGTTAGGACTGAATATTATTTAGGAAATTAACTGACAGTTGCTTCCAAGTTGGGATTTTGTCATGAGGATTGGGTATGTTCAACAGATATTGAACTGAGATATCAGCTGTATATTGAACAAGATATTGAACTGAGATCTCTTTGGTTGATGTAGGACTGATAACTGATTTTACATTGGACTGATATATTTAACCCTGTTAAAGTTGACATAGGTAAATCCTGTATGAGAGACTGATGATATCAATCTTAGATCTCCAGGGTGTAGACTGTATGGGCTGCACCTGTGTGTGTTCCTGAGAATTACTGAAATTGTGAACTTGACATCTAGTTCATGTTCTGGTTTAATATAGAATTTAGTATCAGGTCACTTTATCAGGATAGGGTCCTATTCATTATATGAATTTTTGTTTCTTGGAGTGGATTAGATTTGAGATTCAGTTCTTATTTTGAGTATCCAGTAGAGTGTCCCACTAAATTGTTTACAAGAAGTTAAGGATTTTGTTAGGTAAGTAGTTGGATATATGTTTCCATTGATAAGAGGGACTGCTAGTTCAGTACAGTGTGAATTCTTATGGACTGAGCTGAGATTTCAGTCCCACCTATAAACTGAATTAGGGATATCAGTTTCAATATGGGCTTGACTGAATGGTTCAGTCTTGCTAGACTGAATGGTTCAGTCCTGCTAAATGTCCAATAGCTAGGGACTGTCTGATATTGGATTGAGATGTGAATGACAGTTAGGATTAAGTGAAGGCTGGACAGGGTATTAGCCTTAATGGTGACTGGACTATGGAGATCAGTTCCATATGTGGACTGGGCAAATTGTTCAGTCCTTTCCAATACTAAATTACCATTTTAATCCTGAGTTGTACTGGCATATTTTTCCTTTTCAGTCAAAAGGTTAATATAATTTGGTTACACAGTTGAACATGCAATATTTTGATTGCCCGGGGTGCATGTGTTTAGATTTTCCTATCTTCATTAGCCTAGAATTCAGAAATTTGGTTGCCTAATAGGAATACAGGCTTGGGTATGACAGTTTCTTTAGAAGGGTGATATCAGTCCAAATTCAAGGCTGACCCATTTGGGGACTAATCTGAAATCAAGTGACAGCCTTTCTAGAAAAATCTGAGTTTAGACTAGACTAGATTGTGTATATCAATAGTTTAGAAAACTGGATCTGTATCAGTCCTATTTTATGACTGATTCCAATTAAAGTATTAATGAATTAGGAAATCCAGTATTACAAACCCTTAGGACAAATGCATGTGCTTGGGAGTATGATATTGAACAATAAAATCAGCCTGGGAGTGAGTTTAATATCAGTATTAGGATTAAGGTTTGTAGTGCTATAAATTAGTATGGCTGACCCTGGAGACTTTGGTCTATTCATTTTACTGTTTAATCATTGGTTAGGATTAGGACTGTGTGTTGGCTCAATAGGTATTTATGGACACCAAGGAATAAGTTATCCATGGCTCACTGAGTCTAGAATTTTAACTAGGATTAAAGAGACCCTCTACCATTGTTTAGTCTTTTTACCATTTTGAACACTTTGTCTTTATAGCTAATTACATGTAGTAAACTGTTTTTGTATATAAGTACTTATTATTACTTAGGGTTCTTGCTAGCTTAGAGTATAGTTAATAATAATGATACTCTATAGGAAATATTAAGAAGAGGGAACCCCTAGAACTAAGATTTATATTAGAAGTTAATCATGGTTAGATTTGTTGATAACAAACTAGATTTAGCCAGTTTATTAATCAACTTGTAATTCATAACAGGAGGATACCCAGCTATACATCCCTTTCTCGATCACCCTGCGCAAGGCAAGTATACTCCTCGGACTTGTTCATTTTCTCATGTCTTGCATATTCATTCCTGTATCACCTTGTTGACACGATGTATCACGGTATTGTCTGGTTTCATGTTTCATGGATTACTTGTGTCTGGGAGGGGAAATACTACAGATGTGTGATCAAACCCTATTACTATTCATGTGAATAGCTTAGGTCCCGCATCGTGCACGCGGGACCAAAGCCGTACCATTTCATGTTTATTGAATCTACCCAAGCCGATCACACAATCCAGATGTATTTCAATATTGCACATTTCAGGATTCAGGTTCTATTTCATGTTCAGGTTGTATTTTATGTTCAGGTTGTACTTCATGTTCAGGTTGTATTTCATGTTCAGGACTCTTATCAAGTTCCCTGTTTTACTTTCAATATTTTCTGCTCAGTTTCATGTCTTGTCTCATTTCTCGTACTTTATATATATTTCATGTTTCTTGTTCATACCATGATGTCCATGTTCATTTCTTTAGATATACTTAGCTCCACTCCTGACTAGGATATGTTGCAAGTGAGTTGGAAGCTCTGTGCGACACATATTATGGCGGAGAGCCAGTAGATGCAGGAGAGCTAGCTGGAGTTGCTCTTGACTTAGAGGCTGCAGAGGCCTAGAGCTTACCTTAGTATTTCCATATTATTTCCTTGTATTGAGACTAGTAGACTTTCTTTCATTTGCTGGAATGTAATAAAGTCTGAGACATGTATCTGGATTTGGGATTCGTTTATAGATGCTGTGTTCACATTTACTCATGTATATCTGGTTAGTTTTCCCTAGATTGGTACAGCTTACTTTGTCGTGTCTAACGACGAAGGCTGGGCGTGTCCGACTCGTGTACGGTTATTCGGGAGCGGGTCGTGACACATTTCGAGGCTGAACACTGAACTTCCCCTTTTTATTCAGTCCTCTTGACTGAAACAAAAATTAGTCAAAGACTGATATACAAATTAGTCCAAGAACTGATATAAATTAGTTCATGACTGATACAATCAGTCCAAGACTGATACCCAATTAGTCCATAACTGATCTCTAATTCAGTCCATGACTGATTTCAAATCACCCTTCCTATTGCCTACCAAACACTCAGGTAACTGCCCCTATATCCATCTACTATTTTATCAGTTCACTCCCACTTTTTTTCACTCCACTCTAACACGCAACACACTCTAGTATTATAGGCTCTCATGACTCACTTTCACCCCAATATCCATATGTAACATTACACATATAGCTACAATATGTAGGTGCCTAGTACAGATAATAATATATTCACATAAACTCTTTAGCATAAATACGAATACATATAGAAACATTCGAATCCCTGGGTTCAGTCCCCTTAATTTTTGGCTCGACTGAACCCTTCTTCTCCCCCTAGCTGCCTATGCTCTGTAATATCCAATACTGATACCCACGAAATGAAAGTAGTATCAATATGTCATTACCAAAATTCCCAATATATATATATATATATCTTTATAACATGGTCTACACAATTCCTTATCTACAATAGAGACTCTGATACCACAAAAGACTCACTAATACTTGAATTTCCAATATACATGCACTCTTAGTTACTGCTTCTATTGACTGGGTTTCCCTTCACTCTCTATCAACCCACTATTGTCACGCCCCAGAACCAGAATACTGGAGAGCAGGGACAGACATAGCCAGCTATGTATATGAAATGGAATCTATCTCGCTATACGGTCACGGCTGTCTAGATACATGAGGGTTTATCTACAAGCCAACAGTCTCTTAAGGTCATGAACAAGCCTAGTGTCTCAATCACAAGCAAGTAAGTAAAAGTCACAAGATGTATGATCATTAAATATACAATAGTAAGGCGTCCCAAACATTACATATTCAGTTGATCTTGAAGCTAGTCGTTACAAAATGTCAGGACTAGCAAGAGTTTAGTCATACATGATCAACCCTAGGATCTGTTAATCATGTTACAGCCCGTAGGCAGACGGTAAGTAAGTGCAATCGAGCTAAACAGGTGCTCGTCGGCTAAACGCCTCAAAAGAATATTTTTACAATAGAGTGGGAGAGCCAAAAATAATCCACTCGTTGCCAGGGTTCCGTCTAGTGGCCACCATCTGGCTGGAAGGTCGGTAGATCCTCTGGAGCTGCTCCGAAATCTGGCCACACAAAACCAGCTGGGTCAGACCCCAGAAAGAGCAAGTGCCACAAAGGAGGCTTCACTTAAGAACTAAAACCAGCAATCAGCACAAGATATAAATAAAAGTAAGAACTGGAAATAAAGAAAATACACCAGGATGATATATGACGAGATAACCATGGAACCATTCAGATAACCAGGTTACAACCCGTAAACCAAACAAGGACCGGGGTTATAACCCTTCGTCTGAATAGAACTTGGAATTCTCACCATTTATCGGTAAAATAAATACAAACATTCTGGTCATTCAATAATCTGGAACAGGATCAGGGCAAGACTAGACTGGTTAGACTCCGTCCAATCACTTCACGGCCAAGCAAGAATTACGGCTTGATACTTTAACTAACTACGGTTGTCACAAGCCTAATTACTAACAAAATGCAGTAAGATTATTCCACAGCCACAAGCCCTGCAGACCATCCAGGTTATCCGGGTTAAAAGATTAGAATTGAATTCAGGTAGGTACATCGTCCAGGAAACGAATGTACCCTTAGGTAGCTTGAAGGGTGCAACACATGACAGTGTGCTGGAAATGTGCCCTACTCGATGGCAGGCTACAGATCCCAAGGCGTGCCCAGGTAACGGGATTGCCTGTAGCTGGGAAATCTCGTCATGACTAATGTATTAATCTAGTTATTAGCCTTAGTCCATTTTAGTAGGTACTCCTGACCGTGGTACTCAGGAGTCCCTGTCCTAGACATGATGTAAGACATGACTGGTTTATTTATACAAACACAATCGTCCACGGTGTCCAGATTAATTTATACAGGTCATGTCATGTCAGATAGTCGTCACAACAGCTATTCGAGATAATCATGTCAGGTTATCATGCCAAGTGTACTTGTCAGGAGTGTGCCACGACGGGCCACTATCAGGTCATGTCAGGTTATTATGTCAGGAGTGCACCACTATGGGTCACTATCACGTCATGCTCAATTATCAATTCCAAATATATCAAGTAAATTCGTGATTATCAAGTTCAGGACAAAAAGCGTAATGATATAAAATGGACGTTAAATATCTAATAAAATATCAATATACAGGGCTATAGAAGATCCAGGGTAAGTAGGGTCAGGTCCAGTTGCGCCTAACATCAGGTTGCGCCTGAGTCAGACTGCGCTCAAGTCAGGCTGCGCTCAGGTCAGGCCACGTTCAGGTCAGGCTACGCTCAAGTCAGGCTACGCTCAAGTCAGGCTACGCTCAAGTCAGGCTACGCTCAAGTCAGGCTACGCTCAGGTCAGGCTATGCAAGACATACGCTTCCAAAAGGCAGCGTATGTACTCCATACGACTCCTCTTCAAGGCAGCGTATGAGGTCCATACGACTCCTCATCAAGGCAGCGTATGAGGTCCATACGACTCTTTGTCAAGGCAGCGTATGCAAGACATACGCCTCCAAAAGGCAGCGTATGTACCAGACTGCGCTGCGCTAAAGAGCGCGCGTAGCTCAGTGGCGCAAGATAAAAAGCTCACGCACACTGCTCACTGTCTTCTCCAAATCAGCAAGAACTCTATGGTTTGAACCCAAAGCTTCAAAAGTCCATAACTTGGTCAAAATAAGTCCAAATCCAACTCTTCAAAGGTCAAAATTGGGTAGAATAAAATTCTCTACAACATGGAACCATCAAAACTTGAAAACAAAGAAGTTTGATAGAACAAAACCACCAAAATCCGAAATAACTAATTTCTAGATCTACAAAATTAAAGCCTCAAAATGGAAAATGACAAGTTCTAATGTGTCTTAGAAACATGAGAAGAAGTATTAGAACAATAAAAATGGGTTCTCTTGTGGAAGCAAGTTGCACTTGCCTAGACCTCTCTCTTCCTCTCTTTGGTAGGTGCAGGGAGTAAATGGAAGAAAAAAAAAAGATTAATGAAGAGAGAGAAGAAGAATAGGTAATAAATATGAATGGTGGTGGTAGGTAGGGGGTTCATCCCTTGGTTCATGATGAACCAAAAGCAATCCCAAACCGAACCAAGCCAACCCAAACCGAGAATAAACCATCCCTGGGAGGAAATTAAGCAAGGAAATCATACAATACAAAAATAAATACGTACACGTATTCCAGAAATACGTAATACGAACCACAGGCATTACAACTCTACCCACCTTAAAAGAATTCTGTCATCGGAATTTAATCAAGAGGCTAGAGGAGCAATGACAAGCTACATTAATCACATGCAAGCTATAACTAGGCAGACAATCACTCATTCAAGCAAGGAATCGAAGGCATGAGGCATAAGAAAGATATTATACCTCACGAGTCAAACAAGTCGGGATATCGCGATCGGATATCATCCTCACGCTCCCACGTTGACTCTCCCAAAGAGTGATGACCCCAAGCAACTCGGACTAACTTGATAGACTTGTTCTTGAGGATCTTCTCTCTCTGGTCCAATATAGACACGGGCCTCTCCTCATATGAAAGGTTGGTACCAACAACCAATTCCGAATGATCCAGGATGTGGCTCGGGTCTGGAATATACCGTCGTAATTGGGATATATGGAACACGTCATGCATCTCGCTTAGCGATGGTGGAAGAGCGAGACGATAGGATACATCTCCTACTCGCTCCAGAATGTCAAACGGTCCTATATACCTAGGACTAAGCTTGCCCCGTACGCCGAAATGAATGACGCCACGGTTAGAAAAAATCCTCAGGAATACATGATCGCCGACCGAAAACTCGAGAGGGCGTCGATGAGAATCGACCCAATAGCGCTGGCGATCTTGGGCAACTCGAAGATGATCTCTGACTCGCCTGACCACTTCAACTGTCTGGGCAATCATTTCTGGACCGAGCATCTGTCTCTCTCCAACATCATCCCAGGCTAGTAGGGATCTGCACTTCCTACCATACAGTGCCTCGAACGGTGCCATCTGGATACTGGCCTGGAAACTGTTGTTGTACGAGAATTCTACCAGGTGCAAGTGATCTTCCCATGAACCACCGAAGTCAAGTGTGCAAGACCGCAACATGTCTTCAAGAGTCTGGATTGTACGCTCCGACTGGCCATCTGTCTGCGGGTGATATGCTGAACTGAACTGGAGATGAGTTCCCAAACTCTCTTGCAAGCTACGCCAAAAGTGCAACGTAAATCTTGAATCTCGGTCCGAGGTGATACGGACTGGCACACCGTGCAATCTGACAATCTGTCTGAGGTACATCTCTGCTAACTGAGCCATCGACTGACCAACTCTGAATGGAAGAAAGTGAGCCACTTTCGTGAGCTTGTCAACTATAACGCAGATAGCATCTCTACCAGCTGGGGATCTAGGTAGTCCAGTCACAAAATCTATGGTCACATGCTCCCACTTTCATTCTGGAATCGGAAAGGGCTGAAGAAGTCCAGCCGGTCTCTGATGTTCGACTTTAACTTGTTGGCAAACCAAACACCGAGAGACAAACCGAGCTATCTCCCGCTTCATGCCATTCTACCAAAAATGCTGCCGGATATCACGATACATCTTCGTACTGCCGGGATGGATGGAATACTGCGAACTGTGCGCTTCTGACATGATCTTCTGCCGGATATCTCCGCTGGGTACACAAAGACGCTTACCATGTCGAAGTGTACCATCCTCATGAATGCATAACTCTGGTCTTCGTCCTGCCTCACACTCTGCTCTGAGTCGCTGAAGCTTGGAATCTGTCGACTGCGCCATCCGGATCCTCTCGACTATAGTGGACTGAACTTGCATACTGGCCATCAAGGCCACACTGGAAGGAAGAACAACTTTAATACCCATCTTCTGAAGATCTGCTAACAGCTCTGGTTGCGCTGTTAGAAAATAAACTCCCGCTCTCCTGCTCAATGCATCCGCAACAACATTGGCCTTCCCAGGATGATACTGCAGGTTGACATCATAATCCACAAGAAGCTCCAGCCACCTTCTCTGACGCATGTTAAGATCCTTCTGGATGAAAACATACTTCAGGGTCTTGTGGTCGGTAAAAATCTCTACCCTATCTCCATACAAATAGTGCCTCCACAACTTAAGTGCAAACACTACTGCTGCCAGTCCCAAGTCATGGGTTGGATAATTCCTCTCATGATCATGAAGTTGTCGTGACGCATAAGCTATTACCTTCCTATGCTGCATAAGAACACATCCTAAACCTCTGCCTGAAGCATCACAGTACACTGAGAATCCTCCGGTCCCATCTGGAAGTGTGAGAATAGGAGCTGTTATCAGACCTCACTTCAACTGCTCAAAAGAACTCTGACACTCTGCTGTCCAAGCAAACTGTGCATCCTTGCGGGTCAACTGCGTCAATGGCGCTGAAATTCGAGCAAAATCCAAAACAAACCGCCGATAGTAGCCGGCCAATCCAAGAAAACTACGAACCTCTGCAACTGTGCTGGGCACTGGCCATGACTCAATAGCCACAATCTTCTGGGGATCCACTTCTACTCCTTCTCGAGTGATGATATGACCCAAGTACGAAATACGATCAAGCCAGAACTCGCATTTACTGAACTTGGCATATAACTGGTGCTCTCGGAGGATCTGAAGAACTATGCGGAGATACTGCTCATGCTCCGCCTCACTCTTGCTGTAGACCAAAATGTTATCCAAGAACATAATCACAAACTGATCCAAGTAAGGCATGAAGATGCGATTCATGAGGTCCATGAATACTGCCGGCGCATTGGTTGCTCCAAAAGGCATAACAAGGAATTCCCAATGCCCATATCTCGATCTAAAAGCTGTCTTCGGGATGTCCTTCTCTCTGATTCTGATCTGATGATAACCTGAGCGCAAATCAATCTTCGAGAATACTGAAGCCCCCTTAAGTTGATCAAACAAGTCATCTATCCTCGGAAGAGGGTATCTGTTCTTGATTGTCACTGAGTTCAAGGTACGATAATCAACACATAACCTGGACGTACCATCCTTCTTTTGCACAAGAAGCATCGGGGCTCCCCACGGCAATCCACTAGCACGAATGAATCCCTTGGTTCTGAGTTCTTCAATCATCTTCTATAATATCTCCAACTCTGACGGCGCCATCCTGTAGACTCTCTCTGACATTGGGGCTGTCCCGGGAATCAAGTCTATAGTGAACTCGATCTCCCGCTCCGGAGGCATACCTGGAAGTTCTTCTGGGAAAACATCTGGAAACTCCTCGACTATCCTGGGCAACTGAACTGCTGCTACTGCCATCCGCAATACTGGAGGAGATGACTCAACTTCGCCTCGGGAGAAAGAAAACTCTGGCTCGCCTGGAATGCTAAAAACAACCCTGCCAATGTGGCAGTCTATCCTAGCATACTGGTTCCTCAACCAATCCATCCCTAGGACCACATCATAATCGGCTATCTGGAACTCTATCAATCTAGCGGAGAATTCTCTACCGCTAACTACGATCCGATACGAGGAAAACACTCTATCTACTCCCACGAGTTCGTTACCAGTAAGTATATTAAGCCTTACTGATAATGACTCGGGCTCCAATCCTACCCGTGTCGCGAATCGTACAGACATAAATGAATGCGATGCACCAGAATCAAATAAAGCTGAAGCTGGAAAGGAGTTGACGAGAATAGTACCTGCCACTACCTCTCTTGGTGCCAATCCTTCCTCCACGGTCATCACCATAGCCTGACCGTGCCCTCGAGGTGCTGGTCCCCTCTGTTGAAATCCTCGCTGCCTGCTCTGACTCTGGGCTTGGACTTGTGCATACTGCTGGGGGTTCTGCTGCTGGAACACTTGGGTCTGAGGCGGCAAGGGCCTCGACAATGGATACTGCTGCTACTGGACCGGAGCTGGTCCTCTCACCGAAGAGCTAGAAAGGTTGGACGATGATGAACCACCCCTATTCGGGCAGGATCCAACCCTATGGTCTGGTGCTCCACAAGCCAGACATAATCCCTGTGCCCTACGATATTCTGCCACCACATGGCCTGGCTTTCCACAATGGAAACAACCCACTGCGGAAGATTGCTTCTGCTTCTGCTGCTGAGGGTGCGTCGGAGTTGGATGCTGAACCAACGTTACTGAGGCCGCTCGCCTCGGAGCTCCAATAGTCAAAGCCCTGGCTGTTGGGGCCGGTGCTGAAGACTGATTCATCTGGCCGTGAGATCTCTTCCGACCTCCGGTCCTATCCACAATCCTCTGGGAGGTATACTCATGCCTCCGGGCTGCTCTCAAGACCGCATCAAAAGTCTGATGCTCAAACTGTTCAATTGCAAACAAGATCTCCAGGTGAAGTCTCTGCTGGAACCGCTGGGCTTTATCATACTTGGTTGCCACCAAAGTGGGAGCAAACCGACTGAGTCTAAAAAACTCGGCCGTATATCCGTCGACCGTCCTGCCTCCTTGCTTCAGATTGGTAAACCTCATCTGCAGATCATACCGAGCCACGACATCGAAATACTTGGTCTGGAATCTCTCTCTGAATACTGCCCAAGCAATGGTTGCTGCTAATCCAACGGCCTGTGCTGCCCACCAGCTGCGGGCAAGATCTAACAACTGCAGGCGCACAACGGCCACCTTTTCGTTCTCTGGGGTCCTGGCTGCTTCTAGAATCACCTCTGTGTCCTGAAGCCATGCATCTGCCATGATAGCATCTTCACTACCGTCGAAGAATGGAGGGTTCAAGCGCTTGAAGTTGTTGGCCGCGCTGTTACCCTGATAACCACCCCGGGTCAAAGCATCCGTCACTGCCTGGTGCAAGGCATCTCCACGCCGGTCTTGGGAAGCTATCAAGGTCCTGACGAGTCCTACCAAAGTGTCGTCATCATGTTCTACTAGTTGAACTGGCTGGACTGGTGGCTCTCCGCCAGAAGGCACGACTCTGGAGGCTACTCCGGAATGCTGGGCTTGATCTCCAGGTTGCTGCTGGTCCGCGGGAGGTGCTCCGCCTTGCTAGTCGGTCGAACCATGATCAATGCCGCTGAAAAGACGATATAGGGAACAATAAGGAAGGACCAGGACAGATCAACGATACAAGCATATGATCAGGACAAGAATCCAGGGATTCAGAAGATACGAGCAGAGATCAAGAACGAATACTGATTGAGACATCTATTCGGTAAACCCTCACATATCTTGATTTACAAGACCTGCATGGGCCACCACTTAAACTATGTCACGCCCCAGAACCAGAATACTGGAGAGCGGGGACAGACATAGCCAGCTACGTATATGAAATAGAATCCATCTCGCTATATGATCACGGCTGTCTAGATACATGAGGGTTTCTCTACAAGCCAACAGTCTCTTAAGGTCATGAACAAGCCTAGTGTCTCAATCACAAGCAAGTAAGTAAAAGTCACAAGATGTATGATCATTAAATATACAATAGTAAGGCGTCCCAAACATTACATATTCAGTTGATCATGAAGCTAGTCGTTACAAAATGTCAGGACTAGCAAGAGTTTAGTCATACATGATCAACCCTAGGATCTTTTAATCATGTTACATCCTGTAGGCAGATAGCAAGTAAGTACAATCGAGCTAAACAGGTGCTCGTCGGCTAAACGCCTTAAAAGAATATTTTTACAATGGAGTGGAAGAGCCAAAAATAACCCACTC
This sequence comes from Iris pallida, assembly GCA_029216955.1. Taxonomy (NCBI): domain Eukaryota; kingdom Viridiplantae; phylum Streptophyta; class Magnoliopsida; order Asparagales; family Iridaceae; genus Iris; species Iris pallida. The sequence continues at coordinate 10,384,394 of JANAVB010033012.1, read as the reverse complement.
GTTGCCAGGGTTCCGTCTAGTGGCCACCATCTGGCTGGAAGGTCGGTAGATCCTCTGGAGCTGCTCCAAAATCTGGCCACACAAAACCAGCTGGGTCAGACCCCAGAAAGAGCAAGTGCCACAAAGGAGGCTTCACTTAAGAACTAAAACCAGCAATCAGCACAAGATATAAATAAAAGTAAGAAGTAGAAATAAAGAAAATACACCAGGATGATATACGACGAGATAACCATGGAACCATTCAGATAACCAGGTTACAACCCGTAAACTAAACAAGGTCCGGGGTTGTAACCCTTCGTCTGAATAGAACTTGGAATTCTCACCATTTATCGGTAAAATAAATACAAGCATTCTGGTCATTCAATAATCTGGAACAGGATCAGGGCAAGACTAGACTGGTTAGACTCCGTCCAATCACTTCACGGCCAAGCAAGAATTACGGCTTGATACTTTAACTAACTAGGGTTGTCACAAGCCTAATTACTAACAAGATACAGTAAGATTATTCCACAGCCACAAGCCCTGCAGACCATCCAGGTTACCCGGGTTAAAAGATTAGAGTTGAATTCAGGTGGGTACATCTTCCAGGAAACGAATGTACCCTTAGGTAGCTTGAAGGGTGCAACACATGACAGCGTACTGGAAATGTTCCCTACTCGACGGCAGGCTACAGATCCCAAGGCGTGCCCAGGTAACAGGATTGCCTGTAGCTGGGAAATCTCGTCATGACTAATGTATTAATCTAGTTATTAGCCTTAGTCCATTTTAGTAGGTACTCCTGACCGTGGTACTCAGGAGTCCCTGTCCTAGACATGATGCAAGACAGGACTGGTTTATTTATACAAACACAATCGCCCACGGTGTCCAGATTAATTTATACAGGTCATGTCATGTCAGGTAGCCGTCGCAACAGCCATTCGAGATAATTATGTCAGGTTATCATGCCAAGTGTACTTGTCAAGAGTGCGCCACGACGGGCCACTATCAGGTCATGTCAGGAGTGCACCACTGCGGGTCACTATCACGTCATGCTCAATTATCAATTCCAAACATATTAAGTAAATTCGTGATTATCAAGTTCAGGACAAAAGGCGTAAGGATATAAAATGGACGTTAAATATCTAATAAAATATCAATATACAGGGCTATAGAAGATCCAGGGTAAGTAGGGTCAGTTCCAGTTGCGCCTAACATCAGGTTGCGCCTGAGTCAGACTGCGCTCAAGTCAGGCTGCGCTCAGGTCAGGCCACGTTCAGGTCAGGCTACGCTTAGGTCAGGCTACGCTCAGGTCAGGCTACGCTCAGGTCAGGCTACGCTCAAGTCAGGCTACGCTCAAGTCAGGCTACACTCAGGTCAGGCTATGCAAGACATACGCTTCCAAAAGGCAGCGTATATACTCCATACGACTCCTCTTCAAGACAGCGTATGAGGTCCATACGACTCCTCATCAAGGCAGCGTATGAGGTCCATACGACTCCTTGTCAAGGTAGCATATGCAAGACATATACCTCCAAAAGGCAGCGTATGTACCAGACTGTGCTGCGCTAAAGAACGCGCACAACTCAGTGGCGCAAGCTAAAAAGCTCGCGCACACTGCTCACTGTCTTCTCCAAATTAGCAAGAACTCCATGGTTTGAACCCAAAGCTTCAAAAGTCCATAACTTGGTCAAAATAAGTCCAAATCCAACTCTTCAAAGGTCAAAATTGGGTAGAATAAAATTCTCTACAACATAGAATCATCAAAACTTGAAAACAAAGAAGTTTGATAGATCAAAACCACAAAAATCCGAAAATAACTAATTTCTAGATCTACAAAATTAAAGCCTCAAAATGGAAAATGACAAGTTCTAATGTGTCTTAGAAACATGAGAAGAAGCTATTAGAATAATAAAAATGGGTTCTCTTGTGGAAGCAAGTTGCACTTGCCTGGACCTCTCTCTTCCTCTCTTTGGTCGGTGAAGGGAGTAAATGGAAGAAAAAAAAGATTAATGAAGAGAGAGAAGAAGAATAGGTAATAAATATGAGTGGTGGTGGTAGGTAGGGGGTTCACCCCTTGGTTCATGATGAACCAAGAGCAATCCCAAACCGAACCAAGCCAACCCAAACCGAGAATAAACCAGCCCAGGGAGGAAATTAAGCAAGGAAATCATGCAATACAAAAATAAATACGTACACATATTCCAGAAATACGTAATACGAACCACAGGCATTACAACTATCCTGCTGCCAGTGTTGTGCACTGATGCCACAAGCCTCCTCTGGGCAACAACTGCACAGACATGTGGCTTAAGACCCCAAGCCTTCCACTGCACTTGAAATCCCCCCTATGCAGAGGCATTCCCCTTCACATGAATTTGTTTCCTTCCCTCTCCTCTATGTTGTTGTTATGGCATGCTTGCCTAGGCCATTAATGGAATCCTTGGACATAAAAATGTGACCCCATATCCCATTCTACCACAACTATAATCGTACAAAACTTCTGAAAGTAGCTACTGAAGTTACATTCAATGATGAGAATATATATATATATATATATATATATATATATATATATATATATATATATATATATATATATATATATATATATATATATATATCAGGCTCTCTAATTATGTATTCATGCAATATTGAAAAACCTGTTTACAGTACATATATGTAGAGGACACACTCAAAACATCCCTCTAAATGCACACATACATATATAAGTATAGGTTTATATATACATAGACACATATATAGGCCACACACACATGTAAACTCAAATCTAACTGTACGTTTCATGAGATATCATGACACCTTGCCACGTATCCTATTTAGGATACACACCCAAATTTGTGATTAACGTATTTGACACATATTTGACATGATTTGCAGTACTCAGTCAAGAATTGTATCTTAATCCATCATTACTATGTATTATAATCTAGCAAGACAAATACTCCTAGAGAGGTTTTACCATAGGTTGGCCTATTTATATGAGATGGTATCAAATGTTGAGCTTTTATTCAAGATTTGGTGGTGTGCCCATCATTACTATGTGTTGTTATCTAGTAAGACATACTCCTACAAATGTTTTACAATAGTTGGACTGTTTATACCAGACGGTGTCAAGTGTTAAGCTTTTATTCAGGATTTGGTAACTGAATAAGCGTAGTGACATCTTTTATCCTATGTACATAGATGTTTTTCCTATGTTTGAAGATTCATTGATTTCTTCTTGGAGAAAAGTGTAATTGTGAGTGTACCTTACACTCTAAAATTCTTACATGTCTATTGAATTGCAGTCTGGCTCTTTTGATTTGGTTGGCACAATTATTTATGAGATACAACATCCACCTCCTCGACCGTGTGTACTTAGTATCAACCGTATGTACTTAGATCTGCGATGCAATTTGGAAGTAGGTTTGTACGTGATAGGTAAAAATTTCGTGTTTATGGTCTGGATTAAGATTCTTCTTGTGTTCCCGAATCTGAAATATTTCTAAAGTGTATTTTTATGGATAATTCAGTAATCGAGACTGTGCAAAATTAAATCGTCAACCTATACGTACTCTCATTGATATTTAATGGTCTTACCAGATGGCACCCAAGACCCGAGGATCTCGCTTGAGAGAGGCACAGATGGCTGCTGAAGAGGTAGTGGTACCTCCTGCTGCTGAGGAGATAGTGGTACCTCTTGCTGCTGAGGAGGTCAAGGAAGAATTTTCTCCTACTATTAAGGAGGAAGTGATTCCTAAAGCCGAGATAGCTGTGAAGGAGGAGGTGGCACCAGAGGGTAGTTGCACCGGGAGTTCCAGTCATCCATCTCCTCTGGATATTGATCTTGCTGGCGTGGATCCTACTTATGCACAGTGGCTGAGGAGGGAGATCTCTCTGCGCATACGTAGAGGACAATAGATATATATATGATATGATTTTTGACCGAATTTGTTTCTGGTAGACTTATTTCTGGGTTTTACTTGGATGGTTTTACAACTCTTGATGTTTTTTATTTTCTAGACATGGTTATTTTATAGACTTGGATGTTTTTGGATGCTATTACCTAGACTTTTATTATATAGAAATTCAACGGAGGGTTACTCTGGGTCTTATTGATGTATGTTGGTTTGTGTGATTTATTTGTGATAGATATTTGTATATGGTTGTGTGATGTATATTGGTTTGTGTGAGGTGTGAAGCATATTGTGATATTTCGGATGTTGTACGAACAGGGAATGCTGTGTTTTATGTAAATTTTTTTCAAAAATTTTCCAGTTAGCGACGGACTTGCGACTACATAGCGACGGAAGGCGACGGCTGAGTGACGAAATATTCTGCGGCAAATGGGAGAATTTCCAGTTAGCGACGGATTAGCGACGGATTATCCGACGGATGTCGACGGATTTTGCGTATCAGAACCTCTCTGATACGCAGTTACCGACATATTATCGACGTCCTTGTCCGTCGCTAAAAAGTAGTATCAGAAACTTCCAGATACTTGATTTGACGGAAATTCATCGGCTAGCCGTCGCTAAATGTACGATTCTTAATAACGGCAATCCGTCGCTAAGCAGTCGAATGGCGACAGCTTAGCGATGGACTTGTTTAGCGACGAGCTATTTCCCGACGAATTTTTTCAGCCAAATTCCGTCGATTAGCCGTCGCTAAGTCGATTTGTCGATGGATTAGCGACGGATATGGCCGTCGCTAATTCGATGTATTTATTAGTGGAATAGCATATTGAGACAGAAAGAATTTTCATTTTATTGATAATAGACATCATTTATAGACTCCATTACAATCGTGCCGTACGGGGTTTAGAATATGACTCGATTACAAAAGTAGTACGGATGAGATAATTGTTCCATACATAAATCCCTCATTTACAACAAAAGTATTCCAGCCACCTGGATTGGAGGGATGCCGAAACATGTTTCTTGGACTGGTAGAGAGTCTTCAAAATTTAGAGGCGAGGTCTTCGACGCGCGGTCGAAGCTTCAAAAGCACGAACGTCGCCTAACTAGTTGGCGCGTTCCTCCTGCTTCCTGGCACCTGCACAGAGCGAGGCTCAGTACGATCACATGTACTGGTGAGTGGCTAATTAAACCCAAGCTCTGCATTTGGTTTAAGCAATTTTATAGAACATGTTATCTACATTTGTGATCTTTCTAACCATCCTGTTTGATTTGCATGTTAACATGTTTGAGGCAAGCATATGAAATTGTATACATTGAGCATCTACCATATTCATCCTGTGTCACGTGCATTAGTCAAGTAGTGAAAGGGTGTGAAGGTCACTGGTAATGTCAAGCCATCACGGACTATAGCTGGGTTAGACGACGACCCTTTCGCGACAGGTAGCGACCCCTGTGTGAAAGTTCCAGAATAACCCATGTCGATATATGGCTGGCGCTTGCTATACTCGTTCCTCCCGGGCCGAATCGGTTCCTTGGCCTAGACAACCGTTCGAGAAAACTACACCTTATCGACAAGTTGTCCTATGACCGTTTTGCAGAGTCTTAAAAAATGCTCTCTTTTATAGAACCTTATCATTTCTCTTTTATGTGCGAAGCTTAGCCTTTCTTTTGAACTTGGTCAATTTATTCACTTTAGCCATACCGTTGCGATAAACGTTAATTGATTCATTCTTCTGTTTGCATAGGCAAAATAAATTGGACATAAGAAAGCATGCATCAGTTTTTGCGTACAACAGTTCTATAGTAAGAGTGTCGTAAAGAATCATGCCATGATTTCTTTGATTCTATACTATGTTGACAAGCATTTCGTTTGTGTTTCATGTTTGATTTTGAAACAAAGGGTCGAGACGAAAAAGGTCAACCACTCACCTTAGACTTTGCTTTAGGCAAGGGACTGGTTGGCTGCACAAATATCGCCTACGCGATCACCTACAATCGCATAAGCAATTGATTAAAACACTGTGTTATTCAAGAAGTTTCGATACGAATGCAAAGTTCGAAAACACAAGCCATGAAAACCCATCGAAAATATTCACAAAAACACATTCACGAAAACCAAAGCCAAAGCCAAATCAAGTGCGGCATAAAAACCAGAGCAACGGGAGGTCTCTCCCGACTCAGCCACAGAGCCAATCCTTGAGGCGCAACCCGCTGAATGTGGGAACTAATTTCGAAGAAGCCTTTCCACAACGAAAAAAGGATCTTAATTCAATCGTTCCCGTTCGACATATTCGGCCGATTCCATCCTATCGGTCCCAACCGAATCGATAGCGACAGTGTTCCTTTCTCACGCACCCCGTGGACGGAAACGGGGCACGATGTAGGGACAGGGCACTACAGATTGATTTCTGATGGCACTGAGTCCCAAAATACAGTGAATCATGCTTGGTGAATGACCTATATATATTAATTTCTTTCCATCCCTCTCATTGGTGTTTTGTTGGAAGTTTTTGCTGCTTGGTTTTGATGAATGTGTTTTCCTTGATGTTTTTGATGAACGGTTTCATTGATTTATGCATTCATTTTCTTGAGAGAATGAGAATTAATGAAAAGAAAGAAATACGATAAACCTACATTGGTTCAATTTCAGGTGGGCACCTATACGAGATGTGATTGTTGTATAAAGCTCCTCTTTCTTTCATATTTTTGTATTTTGGTGAGTAACTTTGATCATTCGCATATGTGACTTTTTATTTTGGTGAGTGACTTTGATCATTCGCATATGTGACTTTTTAATTTGGTGAGTGACAAGAGTATACAAAAGATATCTCTTCTATTCCAATTGTTGCGTCCATACAATCAATGTTACCTTAACCACAGAATATAAATTAAAAGAGAATATCGGTTGCATGTATGCTTGAATTATATATTGTGAATACAATTGAAAGAACTGTTGTTATACTTGTTAAAGAATAAAAGAATGATTGCATGTTCTTTTATCATATGCTGTAGAAAGAGAAGTGTATAAAAAAATTGTATTCTTTATTATAAGAAAACGATGCGAAAGAAAGAATGGAAGAATTACAAAGCTACGACTCTATGGTGTGAAAGAAAAAAATTTTATTTATTGGTTGTTGCATCGTAATATTTTAGTCATGCATTGGTATTAGACAAATTGTGCACAAGGTTTAATCTTTCCAACAATCTTCGGGACGCCGAAATCATGTTGGCATAGCAAAGATGGGACATCCTAAGGCTTGTACGTCCTCACGATCAAGATGGTATAGTGTCTATTAGAGAGATAAGTTTGTACGTCCCAACTTCTTCTAGGCCTAATAGTTTGATGCAGGTATTTTTTTAGTAAAGGGATATGATGTATAGAACATTGTTACTTATTTCAATTTTAAGAGATGTGAGCCAAGTTAGACATTTTGAGTGGACAAGTAAGAGATATTTTGTAAGCCCGCATTTTGTTTTGTCCCATTGTTGCTATTTGATTTTATGTGTTAATTATCTACTGCTTCATGTCAACTCGGTCTATTTTGTTAATATGCAAGTTCAAGTCTTGTAAAAGTACAACTTAGACTTGTATATCATCACGTCCATTAGCAACTTTTTTTTTTGATCCTCCGGGATCGAGACATGACATCAGGCCTGGTCCGGACCACTGTTCAAGACCGGGCTGGCCCAAGCCCGATCAAACCGATCAAATCTAAGCCTAGCCTAGCATGGCCCGACCGAGTTAACACCTTGACATGCATCACGAGGGCTATCATCAATTTACTTTGACCGGGGAAATTGATATTTATTACCTCATTCTTTACTCACAAAAGATACAAAAACTCAATAGTTACTCCGACCCCTTATTCAACTTTCTTTGTAAGGAAACATTGTTAGGACGATTCCCTTCTACAAGAAGGATATTCTGGAATGCGACGAACACATTATTTTTCTTTTTTTCTTTATATATATATATATATATATATATATATATATAACCTGGTAAATTTATTAAACTTCAGTAAAAAAAGATAGACAATCAAGGGTCAGGCGATCCTGCTCATGCCCATTATCTCTACATCATGATCGATATTGTGAGAAATGCCAATATTCACTGTATGCACGCCTTCGTATATCATGTTGTTTCGTTCCCCCCTGATGTGCCAAATAGACGATGCTAATCTAGCACACGATTCTCGTACCCAGTCCAGCCCGCGAGCTCTATTGCTTCTGATCATCTGAATGCAATCTTCAATATCTCCCCCTGAGCCATCTTGCACACTGAGCTTGGCCAATTGTCTTCGCCATATTTTGTTACTCACGAAACATTTGAAGAAGAGGTGGTTAATGGACTCGTCTTCCATGGCGAATAACAGACATGTCAACTCATCAATGGGGACTCCAAATCATTACAGCATGTCCTTCGTGAGTAGTCGACGGAGGACAAGTTTGTACAGACTTAACTACATCTTGCACGGAATGCCATTCCTCCATACTACGTAAGCGTACACCTCCTTCTCCTCGTGTACTCTAGACCACTCATACACTACCCCTGTATTGAACCGAGTCGACATAGATTCCGCCAAGACCCATTTGTCTGGTCGTGCCGATCGGTCTATAGGTAGCTGAGAGATTTCTTGCTTCAACGCCCGTGTACTCCTGTGAGCTTCTGGTAGCCACCTCCCCCCGTGGTGAATACTGCACACTCTTTCACCCCTTCTCGCCTCTCTATCCATATGCGGCCCTAACTGACCAAGCAAGGAAGTATGGTTTAGCCATGGGTCCAACCATAAATCGGTTGTTTGTCCATCTGCAAAATTCGTATCATGTGGCGTATAATTTCTCGTTGATGCCGAATGATTTGCTTAAATGTCACTGACTCATTATTATTGGACTCATATTCCCATAAATTTTTGCTTCCCAAGTATCTATTTTTGGTCCAGACTGCCCATAATTATTTGCCATGAATGAATCTCCAAGCTAACTTTATCCCCGCCACTTTTCGTAGAGTCGATAAGGATTGGAGTCCCACCCCACCTTCCTCTGTTGGTCTGCACATCATTTCCCAAGTTATGGCATGCATACCTCCGCGCCAAACAAAATTAGTGCACAGTTTGTCGACCTTTCGTATTGTCTCTTTCGGAAGAAGAATAGCCTGCAACCAAAACTTCATAATGGCCAATATTACTGACCTTATCAACTCTTATCCAGCCTCCGAAAGAGAGATTATGTGCCTGCCAGCCCTCTAATCTTTTCTGAACATATTCTACTAACGATCGACAGTCTTCTTCCCTCACATACTTTATTGTCAAGGGGATGCCCAGATATTTAACTGGCAACTCGGCCCGACTAATACCCAACGCTTCAGCAATGTCCTCCTTATTAGGGCACACTTGATAGAAATATGCCCTACTCTTATCTCTATTGAGATGTAGACCTGTGTGTATACCAAACGTGTACATTATGTCGACTACTACTCGGATTCCTCTCTCCGTTGGTACTAAGAACATGAGGAGATCATCCGCGTATATAAGATGAATGACATGAGGACTAACATTTCTATAAAGTGGCTGAATGTGTCCCCAAGTAACTGTCGTGTCCATCAACTATGTAAAATACTCCATGACTAGCGTAAATAGGTACGGGGACAATGGGTCCCCTTGTTTGAGGCCCCTATTGCTGGAGAAGTAACCACAAGGTTGGCCTTCAATGAGCACTGAGAATATGGCGGTTGTGATGCACTCCTGCACTCGATCCACCCATACGGACGAGAATCCCATAGCTACCATCACTACACAGATAAACTTCCTGTTAATAGAATCATAAGCTTTCCGTACGTCTACTTTGATGCATGTCTTCCTGCCACCTGGCTTATTAAATTCTCTGAAAAATTCATGTCCTAGCAAGGAGTTTTCCGATATCGAACGCCCCCGAACGAATGCCGCCTGGTTCTTTGAAATAAGCTCAGTCATCATCTTTTCCATCCTTCGACACATAACACATGTGATTAATTTGTATATGTAATTACAGCAGACAATTGGACAAAAATCAGATTGCTCCCTAGCGCCTTCCTTTTTTGGGATCAAAGTAAGGAAGGTGTGGTTGAGTTCCCATAATAGCCGCCCTTGTTCAAAGAATTCGCTGACCGCCTCCAGGATATGTCCCTTCACCTCTTTCCAGTGTAGTCTATAGAATTTGCTACCAAACCCGTCAGGCCCCGGTGCCTTGTCGGGATCCGACGTCTTTATGATGGCTTCGAGTTCCTCCACGCGAATTGGTGCAAGTAATTGGCGGTTGCCCTCTCGCGTGACAATTTTCTTGCTAATAATCTCTGGGAAGATAGTGAGGTAATTAGTCTGATTATATAATTCATAAAAATATCTTACCGACTCCTCCTTAATACTTTCCGTTGCCGAGACCGTGTTGCCATGGTTATCTATGAGCTGGTGGATGCGGTTTCGGTGCTGCCGGGTACGAATGACATTGGAGAAGAATATAGTGCATCTGTCACCGCTTTTGAGACAGTCGCACTTGGCTCGTTGTGCCGCTTCTAACTCTTCCGCCATTTGAAGCTTTCCTACATCTTTGACGAGACGCGCATCCTCTTCAGCTAGGTTCTTGTTAAGTAGGTCCGCCTGCAACTGATCTTGGACGGTTCTGAGTTCCGCTTGCATTTGGTCGAGCGCTCCGCTCTGTCCGGTGCGCACCCTACTCTTCAATTCCCCTTTTGCAAGTTTGAGCCTCTGTGCAAGTCGAAATTGGGCTATCGTATGGACTGCCCCCTGTATATCTCGGTTGATCGCTTCCACCCATTATTGTAGCGAAAAGGGCATGCAACATGGGCTCCCCTCTCTGTTAGCTTAACGCACAGAGAAGAGTGGTCGCTAGTTCCAGCCGTAAGGCCGATCACCAAAATGTGGGAGAACATCTCGAACCATCTGTCGTTGCCAATGGCTCTGTAGAGTTGGCATATAACTCGTTTATGGGTCGACTTGTTGTTCTACGTCCAGACGTGTCCTCCTCTGACTAGCGGCTTCAGCCCTTCTCTTAAAAGACAACTCTGAAAGTCATACAACACAGCGTCGGGCACCTCTTCCCCCTATTTTTCTCGTGTTCCTAAACAAGATAGAATTGAAGTCTCCCATCAAAAGTAATGGTAGGTGCAAGTTTTGTTCAGCCAGCATGCTTAAGTATGCAATTTCCTGCCACAAGGCTTCTCTCTTCCTTATGTTATTATGCCCGTAGACAGCTCCCAAGATGAACAGTAGCCTGTAGGAGCTCAAAAAAATAAAGGGGCGCCACACATCAGATGGCGCCAGCATCAAGTGGCGCTTGGCAACTAGGTGGCACGACACAGGTTGCGCCTATGTTAGGGTGCACGAGGGCCACGTAGCAAGCTGCCTCGAGAAGTTGTAACGTAACCCATCATTACTGACAGCTCGAAAGTCGAAGAATATCTCTTCGAATCCCCGGGAGTGCAACGCTCGAGGATTATGTCAGTTGCAATTAATGCTGAAAGACAAAGTCGCGCCAGTCATCAACTGGCGTAAGAAAAACAGTGAGGATTGAACAGACAGATTAAGTGAGGGGCGCCAGTAATCAGGTTGCGCCAGGCGCCACCTATCAATTTGGTGCCACTTAGTCAATTTCTATCCAGAAGCAAGATGATATGGTACGCATGCCACTAATCTCGAAGAACGTGTTCACTACACTGCCCACGACCATGCGCATCTCATAAACAAGATGCCACGCATCACTAGCAGTTAAAGTAACCGCTCGTGCAACTGAACAGGAGGCGCACAACTCAGAGATACGTGCCACTCAGAATAACTACTTGACAGTTATTTCAGAACTCTATAAATAGAGTTTCAAATACGTTCTCAAGGATCACTAATGATCATAATCTTTTGTTAAAGTGCTGTTGCATTCTCCAGAGGCTTGTGTCTTCAATATCACATCATCCAAGGGATAAAGTGATCGTCTTCTGGTCAGATTTCTATATTTATACTTTCCCAGAAATCAGTGTACTCTTGTACTTTCTTTCTTTCTTAGTTTGTAGAAATCAAACTTTTCTTTTTGCAAAAAAATGACAACTCTGCCGGGGAAGACTTTCTCCTCCGACGAGAAAGTGACAACTCAATGTGATACCACGTCGATCGGCAAGACGCAGAAGTCCTTGGTCGTGCAAGTCGACCAAACTGCCTACGAAGCCATAATTAGTGCTAGGGGTGCTAGGCGTGCCACTGTGGTTGCCAAGAACAAGGCGCGTGCCATACGGACTCCCAAGTCCTCAACAACACCAATTACTGCTTCTGCGCAACCTGTGTATGTTGCCTCTCTGGCATAAAACAAAAGGGAATGCCCTTTGGCTACTCCCTCTTATTCTCTAATTCTGAACTCGGAGAAGGGCCTGTCAAGTGAGGCTACTAATCAGAATAAAGGAAAGCACTCTTTGGCCTTTTCTCATTCTGTGCAAGCTGTACTTATTCCTGTCCTGGCACAGAACAAGGGGAAATACTTTTTATCTACTCCCTCTTCCTCCCCGAATCTGAAACTTATTGGGAATACACCTATTTCTGCCCTGGCGCAGAATAAAGGAAAGCGCCCTTTGGCCTTTCCTTATTCTTCCTCGGTCCTTGACTCGACGAAAAATACTTCTGGTTGCGCCCTTGCGCCAATCAATACAAAAGCTCTTTTGGGCAGAAACTCTACTCATCTTGACAGAGACAATCAAATCTCTGGCAAGAAAGTAAGTTCTGTTCAGAATAAACTTTCTGCTACACAGTTGCACCAGACCAAGTGTACAGGAACATGGTACGCAGCATAAACATGCATTATGCCTACTTCCAAGAATTCAAGTCAGGATCTGCCAACCCTGCGCATCTCAAGATCCAAACAAGAAAAGCTGCTGGTGTATCAAACATGCACACAAGTGGCGCACCTATCTGACTTGTGCGCCTATCTTAACAAGGGCCAGTCAGGAGCAACTTCAGCAAATCATAATGTGCGCCAGCCACTGTCTACGCCACCAGCCAACTTACGCCAGAAGAAGACTCCTGAAGTCAAGAATCCTCTTACCTATGCCAATCAACTCAACACCTCCTTGTTCACTCAGGGTACAGGACATCTCAAGAACCGAAATCATGTTCCTAATGTCATCAAGGAATATATCCCTCCGACTTCTTCTCGTTCTGTCGTTGTAACCGATCTCCGTGAACTTCTAACATAGAAGCGGAAGATCGTAAGGCCGTCTCATCCACTTATAGCTCCACAACAAGAATATCACTGTAATCATCACCACGAGGTAGTCATCAAATGTTGCTGCTAGTCAGCTAAGCGGTCTGTCTTCGACCGTTTGAACTATGCTCAGACTCCTGAACCAGTGATAGTGAATGAAGATGAATTATTGTACGCTTCTGTCAACATGACTTCCCGAAGCACTAGGGGTGGAAAGCGTCCGAGACGCAATGCATCTCGCAACCCCAGTCAACAATACTTGGATCGGATCCGTGATTCCGGTGAAGGGGTCTACCGACACACCAGATCAAGAAGCCGAGATACAATCGGTCAAAGGAATCTTCCTTCTGACCGAGGTATAATTGGTTAAAGGAATCTTCCTTCTGACCGAGAAATGATCGATCAAAGGAATCTTTCCTTTGACCAAGAATTAATCGGTCAAAGGAATCTTCCTGATTTTGACCAAGATTAATTCCTTCAGTCAAACGAACTTTTCCATCCCTTGTCCTGGGGGTAGTTCCTTGTATGACTTGGATGCCGATAGCGAAAGTTTTGAGCGGACCATCTTTTTTACTAGTTCCTCTTCAGTGGCTAGAGAAATGACAGCCTATGTCACTAATGAGGAACAAGACGTATCTAGCTCTAACAGTCAAGAGCCGAGAATTGATGCTTTGGAGGTCGGTTTGAAGAGCATGGCTGAAATGATGACAGACATGCATGCTGTGATCATGGCGCAACATACAGTTCCACCGATTGCAAATCCGATTTCGACCCAAGAACCTGTAACGACATCTATTCCCTTCAATATTGGTCTGGGGGTACAGTCTCCTCATACTACTTCAGTACCAATCCAGGCTACTCCAAGTCAGTCTGGTGCTGGGGGTGGTACATATCTTACAGTCCCTCCTCCTAACACACCAAATCAGTCTACTGCTCCATAACCAGTAGGAGATGCTAACGAGGCCGTAAAACTTTTGCGTACTCATTTTGAAGCCTTCAAACAGAAAGATGGCCTACAGAATCTTGTTATTAAACAACCTTATCCCATAAAGTGGAAGGAAGTTCAATTTCTACCCAAATATAAACCTCCTACCATTATGCTGTTTGAATACAGTACATCCCCAAGCTAGTGCCTCAACCACTTTGAGGTAATGACTGATCAATTTTAGCCAAACGATGCTCTACTCACTAGAGTATTCGAAGGAAGCTTAGCTGGTGCAACTTACGACTGGTACCGCAGTTTGCCAGACGGTTACATAACCTCCTTTTCTGGATTCAAACAAATGTTCCTGGAATAATTTTATGAGGGAACAAATGACATGACTATATTAGCCCTCATCAAAATCAAATAAGGCATAATAAAACTACTGAACGTTTCATTGAACGATTCCGCCGTGAGGCACTCAAAATGCCTCTGGGAACTCCAAATGCTCTGACTATAGACACATGCAAATCAAACTTGTTGTCTATAATCAGCATATGGACTGGCTCTACACAGTTTCAAGATTGGCCTTCCTTCAAAGTAAATGCCAAGACAGCAGAAGAAAGGGCCAACAAGTTCAAACAATTAGGCATTCAGATGCCTAATCTTGATAGAGATAAACATGCTGCATCCAACAGCGGTGGCCGTCAGAATAACTGCGAAGGCAAAAGAGACTTTGGCTATCAATGTTAAAGTCAAAGAAGCTTTAGCCGTCAACATAGGTCAGTCAACACCTACTCCAACGGCACCACCACAAAGGGCACCACGTCCTAAAGAAGAATACTCCTTCGACGAGGATGATGTCATGAGCATCTTTGATTGCTTGATCCAGAGCAATAAACTTCAACTGTCGGACGCAAAATGGCCAGAAGAAATGGGCAAAACCGATCATCCTAAATATTATGTGTATCACAGGTTTATTGGACACCCGACTCGAGCATGATATGTGCTCAATGAAAAAAATCTAAAATATGATCAAATTTGGCACAATCACTCTTCAACAAGATGAGAAGACCGTAACTGCCAACGTTATTTCTCTATAGTTTAACGATTTTCCTGCTCAACTTGTGCAGGATGGAGTCATACATATTCCAAAAGCTACTCTAGAGATTGTCAATCTCCTACCTGCATGAACTGATGGTCTTGTTCCTTTGTCAACCGATAAGGGGAAGATTATGTAGATCCATCCTGATTTGGTGGCTGACTTTGAAGCACCTTCTTCATCCACAAAGTCCAAGGAAGCAGCCAAATATAAGTCATGTCATATGACTTCATTGGGTGAACACTGTCTTCCACCTTTAACTAATACCTTCACCTCGGCGGGAAATTCTTCTTCTTCTTCTTCTGAGATAATGCTGCCAAAGTTAGAGATCAATTACCAACCAGCATTCCATCTATATAGTCAACAATCCCGTGAATTCATGATGAAGATGGGATATGATCTACAAAAGGCACCCGGCCTGAATCATGGAAAAGGATCTCCTATACCTCTTTCTCTATGCCATTCATATAACCAATCTCGTGTTGGTTTGTATTTCTGGACAGACTCTTCATCTTATCAAAGGAAGTTGTCCAAAAGCAAGATCCAGACAAAGAGTTGCAATATGGTGTCCTTCGAACCTATATCCGAAGAAGAAGCCTTAACTGATACCAGGTCTAGGAGACTTTACTTGAAAGACTATTCAGAAGGCCAAGAGAGACTTTCTCCAGCTCCGGAGGCTCCTCCAACATCATCTTCTTCTGCTGTTAATATTCCATTGGCTTCATGACCTCAAGTGGAACCAACTCCTCCCAAATTGACGGTGGCCGACAAAGGAAAACATCTTGTCCGCTTCGATAAAGTATTAAAGAAGATTCTACCTCTTGGACTTGAAAAGCCTTATAAATTTGATATATTGGCTCAACTGGCAAATACTCCATCAAGGTTATCAATCTTTGAACTTCTGCGTCTCTCAAAGGAAACTCGAGAAATATTGAGTAAAGCTTTGATGTAAGCCAACACTTGTCTGACACTCCTTAAGAAGCCAGATGAGGAGCCTATGACTTGCTTTCATTGTTATAGTATGATGGAGCTGATGTCCAATATCACCTTTACACAAGATGATATGTTGCTGGAAGATAATCGATATGATCAGCCTCTCTATTTTATAGGGTATGTCGATACAATGAAGGTTGACCGCATCCTGATCGATCCTGGGTCTGTACTCAATATCATGCCAAAGACTTTACTAGATGCTCTGAAGATCCCTGTACATAATCTTTCTGCAACTATTAGACAATCCTGGGATTTAATTCCGGTAGAAGTAAACCCCTGGAAAAGATTCGCCTGAAATTATCAATCGACAATCTTCGTACAAAGGTCACCTTCTATATGATCAACAATCATGGCTCCTATAATGTCTTATTGGGAAGACCATTTCTGCATGAGCATAATATTGTGCCATCAACTCTTTATCGATGCTTCAATTATATGGACGTTAATGGAGAGGTCCAAAAAGAGGTGGCTGATCTTAAGCCCTTCCGGGGTATCGAAGCTTATTGTACTAATTCCTGAATGTACAAGAAGGAATTCATGAAAGTTGTACTAGCCGTGGATACTGAGGAAGATCAGAGGGACACCCCAGATGATGTCCTTGTGATTTTGGTCAAAGGACGTACTTCTCGTCTTTCATCCTCTCAGACGTTGACCATTCATCTTTTCTCTCATGCTAAACATCCTGCTGAAAAGACGGAACGAAGGGAGCTCACCTCTTTTGAGCCTCTTGTTATCGACCTTCGTCGTAACAAGCCTCCTCATTCTCCTTCTCTTCCTCTGGTTATCAACCTTACCAAGCTTTCTGCTAAGGCCAAAAATCCTGTTATAAATAATGATATACAAATCAGAAAAGTAGCATCTCCTTTACAGTATACTGATGTCTTTTATTATACTCGATGTTACTTAAAAATGTTAGATAACTTCGAACCACTTACAGTAGGAGCAGTTCAACCTCTCCAAGACGAAGTATTGCTCAAACAAGTGCAAGACTCCTTCTTCTTAGTTCCTTCCAAGAAAAAAGATAAACTTCCTATGCTTTTTAGTAAAGGAACAGAGCAGAAGACTACGCCCGATAGCAAGGAAGAAAATAACGATAACGGGAGGCTCCAACTACGTCGTTATAGTCAACAATCAAAAGATATCATTCAAAAGATGGGCTACAATTTTAAAGTTGGTCTCAATAGAGGTAAGGGAAGGTGAATTCTTATTCGTATCCCTGCTCTAAAAGGAAAGTCACTACAATATTACGGCAAAATGAAGCGTGGACTGGGTTATACCTCACCGATTCTGACCCCAGAAGCCTCCGAATCTGATAAAGAGGAATGATCTAACTCTTCTGATTCTGTTTCATGGGATTCTAATACCAGTGTAGGCCACGTCCATTGGGTGATACTATCTTCTAATATGGTGTCTGCTGAATTTTTAGAAGACGATGATGACTTTATTGAAGCTCCTGAAGCAGATCCTTGGGCACAAAGGATGGACACTCAATGGAAACTTCATTTTGAACAACGAGAACCCCCTAGTGAAGTTCAATTCATTCAGATTGATGTTGGAGAAGAAGGCTAGCCATGACCTATCTTCATCGACAAGAGTCTTCCAGAGGCAGATAAACAAGAATTAATTCAGCTTAATCGGGAATTCATTGACGTCTTCGCCTAGAGTTATGAGGATATGCCAGGACTGGATCCACAGATTGCTACCTATAGGCTCAACATCTTGCCCAATGCAAGGCTGGTCAAACAACAACAACGTCGGTTCCGACCTGACATGATGGATGCTATAGAAACTAAAATCAAGAAGCTTATCTCTTGTGGTTTTGTCAGAGAAGAACAACGTCCTGACTGGGTTGCCAATGTTGTTCCAATTACGAAGAAAATGGAAAAGGTCAGAGTCTGCATTGACTTTAGAGATCTCAACGATGCTTGTCCCAAGGATGAGTTTCCTCTTCCGATCACTGTTGTCATGATCGACAATACTTACAGATTCAAACGAATATCTTTTATGGATGGATTCTCAGGATACAATCAAATCAAGATGCATCCAAAAGATGAGAAACATACATCTTTTTGTACTCCTCTGGGAGTCTATTTCTACACTGTCATGCCATTCGGTCTTAAAAATTTTGGTTCAACTTATCAGCAGGCTATGAGTACTATCTTCCGTGATCATTTACGGAAGACGGTTGAATGCTATGTCGATGATATTGCTGTCAAAAGTCATCTAAAGGAAGACCACATCTAAGACTTGAGAACTATTTTTGATCTAATGTGCCAGCATCAACTCAAGATGTATCCTACCAAGTCATTCCTGGGAGTCTCTAGTGGCAAATTTCTCGGATTTGTTATTACCTCTAAAGGTATACACGTTGACCCTGAGAAAATCAAAGCCATTCAAGAGATGTGTCATCTATGCAATCTAAAAGATCTACGAGGATTCCAGGGACGACTTGCGTACATAAGAATCTTCATCTCAAATCTCTCTGGATGCTGTAGACCGTTCACTCAACTCATGAAAAAGGTGTCTTTTATTTGGACTGAAGAATGCCAGCAAGTATTTGAAGACATAAAGTGGTACTTGATGAACCCTCTAGTTCTAGTGCCTCCAGTCTCAGGAATACCCTTCCTGATGTATGTTCGAGCAATGGATCATTTATTGGGTGCTTTACTAGCTCAGAAGAATAAAGAAGGTCATGAGCAAGCTATCTATTATCTTAGCCGCACAATGATCGGGGCTGAACATCGATACAGCCCGGTGGAAAAAGAGTGCCTAGTTTTGATGTTTGATGTTAAGAAAACCAGACATTATATCACAAGCCAGACTATTCATGTTATCTCCAGAGTTAACCCTCTCTGGGTCATGATGAAGAAGCCCAGTACACTCAATTCTAGACTTGCATCATAGGCCATATTGTTAGCACAATATGATATGGTTTTATGTCCCACAAAAGTCTGTTAAGGGTCAAGCCTTAGCTGACTTCCTCGCGGCTCATCCAATTCCGGAGACGTCTAAACTCTATGACGAGATTCCGGACGAAACTTTGGAATCCAACATGATTTCAGAAAAATTTCTTGCCTGGCGTCTATTCTTTGACGGTACATACAGAATCAGACCAAAAGGTGCTATTGTTGCTGGAGTTGGAATCGTGCTCATATCGCCAGAAGGATTAGCTATTCAAAGAGCTTATTCTTTAGACGAGTCGTGTTCCAACAACGTGGCTAAATACAACACTCTGCTCATTGGTCTCCAGTTGGCTAAACAATTGGATATTGAATATCGTGAAGTATATGGAGACTCTAAGCTGATCGTCAATCAGGTTAGAGGCACGTATGAAGTTCGGCACCAGGATCTCGTCCCATATCATGAAGCGGTAGTTAGACTGGCTACATCATGCAAGGGCTTCTTCATTGAACATATATGTTGGGCATGCAATACGGAGGCCGATGCATTGGCTAATCTGACAACCGTATTAGCAATTCCAGTGAGAAGGCAATAGATGATTGTTATCACTAACAAAGAGTTATTTTGCATCGAGAATAACTCAAATATTGAGTCCGCTAATTCAACTAAAATTAATGTCATTAGTGAAGACTGGAGAGATCCTTTCATCGACTTCGTGGTACATGACATTTTACCTAAAGATCCTAAGGAAGCTACAAAAATCCGTAGGCGATCACTTAGGTTTTATTATAATCACATCTCCAAGACCCTCTATCGACGAGCATTTGATGGTCTACTTTTACGCTATCTTGCGGGAGATGAAGCAAAACAAATACTACGTGAAGCTCACGATGGTGTATATGGTACACATTAGCCCGATCCTAAGTTACAGGATCGTATCCGATGTATGGGCTACTATTGGCCTACTATTGTATCAGATGTCATTGAATATGCAAAGAAATGTCAAGCCTGTCAAATTCAAACAAATTTCATCCATCAACCGTTGGAGTTCCTTTACCAGACTGCCGCATCATGGCCCTTTGAAGCTTGGGGAATGGATATCATTTCTTCTATCACTCAACTGTCGTCTAGAGGACATCGGTTTATATTAGCTATAACCGATTAATTCTCAAAATAGGCGGAAGCCATACCTTTATCTGAAGTCAAGACCAGCAACATCATCAACTTCATCAAACATCATGTGATATATAGATTCGACATTCCTCCATGAATCATTCATGATAATGGACCATAATTCATCAGTCAAAATTTTATTTGGTTTTGTGATGACAACAGAATCAACAATATTGCTTCCACGGCCTACAATCCTTCAGCTAACGGTCTGGCTGAAGCATTAAACAAAACTATCATCAAGCTTCTCAAGAAATTTGTTTATACCAATAAGAGAAACTGGAGTGAAAAGCTAGAAGAATGTCTATGGGCTTATCGTACTACTATACACATTCCAACCGGTTGCACACCTTTCTTCTTGGTGTATGTATGCGAAGTTGTCCTACCATTAGAAATTCAAATCCCCTTTTTAAGGATTGCAATTGCCAATGAGCTCACAACAGAAAACAATTATCGTCTTCGACTTCAGGAGCTTGAAGCGCTTGACGAAAAGTGACTATTAGTTCAACAGCATATCGAGCTATATCAGGCTCGTATCACAAAAGCTTTCAACCGTAAAGTCAAAATATGAGCATTCCAAAAAGGTGAACTAGTCCTTACTGTCAGACATCCTATGACTATGACACACATGAGCAAGGAAAAATTCGAAGTGAAATGGGAAGGTCCCTATGTTGTAAGCAAAGTTTTCTCAAATGGAGCTTATCAACTAACCGAGATGGATGGTCGAGTCGCTATGATACCTATTAACGACAAATTCTTAAAAAAGTATTATGTCTGAAGGAAATATATGATATCCTCTGAATGTTGTACATACTCAAAAACATTGAGTTATTATCTTTTATTCACTCTTCTGTAAATAAAACCTCAAATAATAAATCTTCAAAATCCTCAGTAGAGTATATCTAGATCGGGTCACCTTATCACAAACCTCATCTTTTGGAACCCAGTTGTTTTAAAAGATATCATATCTTTGAGTCCCAGCTGACTTGAAGATAATCAATAGATACATGAATTCATATCCACATTACCCCTGAATTCTATTATCTACATCAGCGACCAATTACGTCCACATTACCTTTAGTAAAGTCGTCTTTTGAAATGACAATATTCTGAGAATTATATTCTATCACATCTGCATTACCTCTGAACAGATATAATTAGTATTATTATTTTCTAAGGAGATATGTCATGTCCGGTACATCTGAACATATTTTCATATTCTTATCTATTACTTATATCTACTATAGATATATAATAAGTAATGGAACCACAAAAAAGAGCATTAACTTTTATTTCAATGATGTTTAAAATTTCAAAAAGTATATCATGTAAAAGACAAAAAAAAGACAAAAGCTTCTATAGATCGCTTCACTGGGGAGGCTGAGTACTGAGATAGACGATCAGTCTCTTTAGATTCTCAGCTCTCTCTATTCTGGAGTCGAGTACCTTCTGCCTAGCTAGAGCTCTCCCAGACTCTGGATCAAATGGTTACAGCGAGTCAGCTCGGCGTTCCAATTCTGCACCTTCAGTTTGGATAAGTGTATCCCGTTGCCTCCTCAAGTCATCTAATTGGCTCGCAGCAATTTAATGCATTTCCAATACCTCATTTTCACGTCGTCGAGCCGCTTTGAGTGTTTCTTGGAGCCAGGCCATTTTAATTTCTAAATCCCGGAGGTGAGCTTGGCATTCAGTAGCTTCTTTCTCTTTCTTTACAGTTTCAGTCTTATGACGCTCAGTAGAAGAAGTTGTCTCGACAATGCGAGATTCCAACTCTGTAGAGTGCCGTGAGAAAGCCACCACTGAAGCTTCGAAATATGATTTTTGTCTTGCAGCCTTACGAGCCATCGCCTCGCATTCAGCATCTATGAGCTTCTGGATATTTCCTCTTGTTAGATCTTTATAAGACTTGATGGATTCTTCAAACTCATTCAAGATATGATCTAAATAGTTGACACTGTCCAGATCATCGATCTTGCGAATAGCTCTAATGATGAAGGAGGAAGGGCCCCTTACTGACTCATAAGGTTGGTCCTTTTCCATGACCATTTGAATTAGAGGCTTCAAAGAAGTGAAGAAAGCATTAGTATAAGCTTCGACGACGGCCCTGTTCACCGCTGATATGCCAGAAGTAGCCGTTTCTGCCTGAACCCATCCTTCTGCAATAACTGGAGGAATCACAGATTGTGCCTCAGGAGATCTGAGCACTGGCATCATGGAGGAGCTTCTTTCTCCAGTATGAGTCCCTATATCCAAAGGAGCCAGAGTTGAGCTAAAATTGAAGGCGATCGACGGAGCTACTGTAATTGTCCCCACGGGATCCTCTGTGATCAAGATACACAATCAATATATATCATCAAAGGAGTTAAGAAAAATTAAAATAAAAAATTTACCTGATCCCGGCAGTATATATGGGGTTTCACGGGGCATGTCTATATCTGAGCGGAGCCTTGCCGTAGTAGTCTCAGACACGGCCGCTTGGCTGCTCCCCACCTCTAAGTCGCCTGACAGAAAACGGCTGCTTCGGCCCCTGACTATGCTTGTTTGGTTGGGACAATCACTTCTGCATCCTTGACCTCAAAAGCTTGGTTGGTAGGGGTTTGAGTCTCCACAGCATCAGTGTTGGGATTTTCATCGATCCCAGCATCTTTAGGAACCATAGTCTGATTTTCATTCGTTCTTTCATGATCATCAGAATTGTTATTTTTTTAGGCTCATCAGTTCTTGGACTTGGGAGCCCCTGTTTAACAATGGGGTGCTCCTCACCCTCAGGAGTGTACAATCTTCTTCGGCCGGTAGTTCTGGGTTCAGTGGGATTTCCACTGAAGCTTGTTTTCCTTCAGCGACGCTCGTGGAATCATCTTCGATTGAGATATCTCCGTGGTCGCAGCCTTCGAGGGCTGCTATCATTTCTCGATCTTTTTGAGAAATAGTGGGAGTTTGGGCAGCCGGAGGATCTGCAACCTCGACATGAGATTCTGTAGGATACAACTCCTTCTCGAGAAGTGGTCTCTGGGACTTCGGGAGTTGGAGATAACAACATTACCCCTACTGTAGCCCGTACAGTCACAGGAACAGTCAACTGCATAACCCTGTATCCTGGGATCTTCTCTGTAGTGACTAAGGCTGGAGTGTTGATTACTATATCCTCTACAGATAAAAAAGAATAATCTCAATATATTATTCAAATCATGATTATACTTAAAAAGTAGAGAGATTATCTTTTTGAGGTGGCCGATCTTTCTGTGAGGGTAATGGTGTATCAGGTCGACTCGAAGATTCTCTTGGTCTGGAAGGAGTGGGTGAAGCATCAATTTCTTGATGATCCTCTTGAGTCACCATAAATTTCCTTCTGATCTTCCTCAGCAAAGGTGCCGCAGGTTCTTCTTCAATCTCATTAAGGTTGTCTTGCATAGTAGGAACCCTGGTCACCTCTTTTTGGACAGCTCGGTTGCTTCTTAGAACTGACGAAGTGTAAGCCCCCTGAATTTCTGGGATTTATTTTTGAATTTTCTAAATGAATTATTTTTGATAATTCTTTTTGATTAATTAATTTTGATCATTAAATGCTCTTTACCGTGACTTGGATTTCTAGAGCATCAGGGATGCCAGTCTCTGGAAACTTTCTTCTTGAAGTTTGTAGTAGACGAGATTATCTTCATGTTGATATATCGTGTCCCGTTCGAACTTGTTCTCTTGTGCTCCATTTTCTTCGTGCAACTTTCGGGTCAATTTAGACCAATTTATCGTCTGTCGTAATTTGTGATTTGACTTTCAATTTAATTTCGGGGCCCGACATCGGTCCAATCCAGTCGACCCAATATATGGCCCTGGCATGTTTTGAGTCTACTATGCAGGTGCCACTTGCGTGCCACCAAATTGATCTCCCTTGTGCTCCCATTTCATCCATGATTTTAATTGGTTTAAATTGTTATTTTAATTAAATCTTGGCCCCAAGCTTGTCCAAACTTGACCTAACACCCAATCCAATTGGTGTAGGCCCTATCATGTCTACCTATACACTCCACTGATATTTTCTCCTACTAAAAAAAATTCTCTATATATATAAATATCTCATTTTCTTTATCTTATATATTTTTTTTTATCTTATATATATATATATATATACATATATATATATATATATATATATATATATATATATATATATATATAAAAATATATATATATATATATATATATGTACATATATATATATATATATATATATATATATATATATATATATATATATATATATATATATATATATATATATATATATATATATATGTACATATATAAAAAAAAAAAATATATATATATATATATATATATATATATATATATATGTATATATATATATAAAAAAAAAATATATATATATATGTATATATATATATATATATATATATATATATATATATATATATATATATATATATATATATATATATATATATATATATATACATATATATATATATATATAAAAAAAAAATATATATATACATATATATATATATATATATATATATATATAATATATATATATATATATATATATATATATATATATATGTATATATATATATATATGTATATATATATATATATATGTATATATATATATATATGTATATATGTATATATATATATATATATATATATATATATATATATATGACTCTCTCTTCTTTTAAATATAACTCTCACACTCTCTCTCTCCTTCCCACACCATACCAGCACCCCCATCACCATCATAGCCGACAGGACTAGCCCCCTCCTCCCTCTATTCTCTCTCTAAATAACTCTCATTCTCTCTCTCTCTCTCTCTCTCTCTCTTTCTATCTATTATATACACACACACACATAATCTCTCTCTCTCTCTCTCCCCTTTATTACATACACACACACACACTCTCCCTCACCATCAGCCGACCTCCCCCTCCATTTTTTTCTTTTTCTCCATCAAGCTACACCACCACCACCATGAGCATCCCCACCATCACCTTCACACACCACCACCTCCCTATTCTTCCTCCTCTCCTCCTCGGCCTCCTCCTCCTCCTCGGCCTCCTCCTCCTCCCTGACCGGCCTCCTGGCCGAAGCCGGGCTGAGCTCCGGCCAGCCGTGAAGGGCTGCGCGCAGCAACGAGCAAGTAGCAGCGTAGCTGCGGCAGTAGTAGCTCTGGCACCGCTGCGTGCCGCCTTGGCTGGTTGCCCCCCTGGCCTTGGTCGAGGCCGTACAGCAGCAGCGCCGTAGCAGCAGCTGCAACGCGAGCAGCAGTAGTAGCTGCGTGTGCAGCAACAACCGCGGCCGGCGGCCGCGCACCGCCGCATGGCCGGCCACCCCTCGATCGAAGAAGCTCCAGCGACCCCCCCCGGGGGTAGCGCCTCCTTTCCCGACGTGCCACGTACCCGATTCGTACGTTTGGCACGGAATCCCGTCGGCGCGAGCTCGGAAACGAACTCAGAATCGTATCTCGAAACAGCAACTTCGTGCACATTTTTCAAGAAATCCGACTGTTGGATCGGCGAACTCATTGCTCCGTCACAATCTCGGTATATATCACTTCTTCCCTCTCAAAATTCATATATTAATTTTGTCGTTTGATAGATCAAAACCGGCCACCAAGTTGACGCTTTAAATTGTGTTATTTTGGACAGTTTTGTGGAGCCAACTTCGTCGAATCGTATCTCTTCCTTCGCAGATCCGTTTGGCGTGCTTCCAGTTCCTGTGTGCAGCTGGTATAACCCTCTTCCTGTCTCTTAAAATTTGTTTCATTGTAAGCACGTTTGGTTGGTCGAATTCGACTTCAAAGTTGGTCGTCCGAATTCTTAATTTTGTACTTGTAAAATTCTATTTTTGAATTCGGAACTCCGGATTCAATTTCTGACACCACCAGTAGACTCGTGGCATCATTCTGGCACGTTTTCATATAAAGTTTGCTTAGTTTGGAGGACGTGGGCCCTGACACGTATTTCGGTACAAAGCGGGTCCCCTAATCCGAGTCAATGTGTTACTTTGAGATCGGCTCATCGGAATCCAATTCCGGATATACCGTTGAGTTTGTATCGTCGTTCTAAACTCGTTGACATATAATTTGCTAAGTTTTGTGGACATTGGCTCCGACACGCATTTCCGTGCAAATCGGATTCCAATATCCGGGTCAACGGGCCATTTTGAGATCGGCTCATCGGAATCCAATTTCGGATATACCGTTGAGTTCGTATCGTCATTCAGGATTCGTGACCATATATTTTGCTAGTTTTTGAGGACTTTTATTTTGGCACATTTTTTTGGTACAAAGTGGATCCGATACGGAGACCATTTTGATCCGAAATTACCTTTTTGCCCCTGTGTCCAAATTGGACTTATGGATAGGCTATCCTAGCTAATTTGACCATTCTGGACACGTTGGTCATGGTTGTTTCACCATCCGACAACATCTGTAGATTTTCGCCCTATTATTATAATCTTTCTCCTTTTGTTGTATTTTGAGATCCATCGATTCCAGTGATTTCACAATCACTGAAATTTGAATGTGTTGACCCTGTAGATGTTTATAGAGACTAGCCTTGATCCTGTTTGACTATGGTTGACTGTTTTGACTGAACGTCGAAGTGGAGTCAATATTTGACCTAGTTTAACCTAGAGTTGACCAGAGTTGACTAGAGTTGACCAGTTGACTAAAAGTCAACTGTAAGTCAACCATTGATCCAGTTTGACATAGTTTGACCTAGTGTGGCTCAGTGTGACCTAGTTTGACTTAGTGGACTAAGATTGACCTAGATTACATAGCTTATACTATATAATCATGCCTAACACTATTGAACCCTAATTAGCTTATATATATCTCATCTTTAGGTCTGTGATTTCACTCTGAGCCAGATTACACAGTTGACATATTTCCATCAGATCTCAGGCGAGTACGTTCTCTGATAATATTTCTGTTTTATGATATCGTCTTTGTTTCTTGTATTTAGTGTAGATATCCTTGTTCTCATGACACATTGTTCACACGGATTGGTATTCCTCTGGATCCTGTCATGAGATGTTATTCCTTGTATTCTTTGGTATATCCTGTGTAAGTCTTTCTTGTTCCTTGTGCATTGTATAGACACGATTCCTGCGAAGGCTAGCTACCCTCTCAGAGAATCACGTGTCATAATGTGTCATGGTTGGATCCACTATACTAGTCGGAGACGGGGAGTATTAGTGTAGATGTGTGGTCATTATCCACCTTGTTTATTCTTGTAGACCTTGTTTAATAGACAATCCTACACTCCACGTATGATTGGCCGGATCATTAGACCTTGTGTAGACCCAAGTCGGCCATATGTTGAAACTAGTACTCACATACTTAGATAGATGATTCTTGATTCTTGTACATGCCATGATCAGTTTTACTTGACTTGTTCTAGCTCTAGATTTATAGCTTACCTTGCCATGATACTCACATGTACATTTCGTGATTCCTTGTATATTCTCTCTATTTACTGCTACATTTTTAATATCGTCTAACTAGAACTATTATTTGAGTTTTGTGCTCGTTCCATCCTGACTAGATATGTTGACAATATTTTAGGAGTAGTTGTGCCCTCAGTATTGGACTTCAGGATGTTGCTAGCTGGGGTGGTTCTCGGTATTCTACACCGTGAGTTGTCTCTCAGGAGTTCTAGGTCTTGTAGTTATTTAGTTTTGTTACTGTTTCCCTCTATTTTATTCTTGTCTCATATGATCCTTGTAGATTCTAGTTATTCTAGTGATATTGTTATTATTCTTGTCTTATCTTCCTTAGTTTTTGTGATGTGATACGAGTACCTTTATAGTTACGGATGTTTAAATGTTGTAGTTAGTATCGGATACTTGACAACGCTCTACCGTCGATACTGCGACGTAGGCTAGGCATGGCCCACGTATTCGCACCGTATATCCGGGTGCGGGTCGTGACACATTTTTGTGGTGGCCCATGCAGGTCAGTCTTTGCAGTTAATATGAAGTTGTGGTAGTGCTTGAGCTTATCTGTACAACTGCGAGCCTGTCCTAGGATTAAGGTTGAGTTATGGAATATTTTAGGATTTTGGTACTCAGTCACATATTAGGAGCTCTTTGTAGATTCCAGGGATGACCCCCGGGAATCTTATTTCGAATGTTTTCCGAATCTATTCTCATTCGTTTCTATCCGTCCTGATTTCTGAGATATCGGTCTGTATCAAACTTTATTCTTTCTTGGGATGAGGTGTGGATCCCAGATGGAATGTATAAGTTGAACTTATATATCCTCTAGGTTGAGAATTAAATATGATTTGCCAATCTTATATCAAGGTTGAGATTATTTTAGATTATATTTCAGAACTTTCAATCTTGACCTAGATAGTACCTTTGGGACTTCTCCTGAGAACTTTTCCTAAATCCTGTCTCGGAATCTGTTTTCGCTACTTTTAATTACTTATCCTTAATTCGTAGTTGAATTTTAAATCTTGATGTTCGTTCGTTGTTGACTTCGATTTTGATTTTGTTGAGATCATTTTTATGGATTGAGTTAAGATATCCTGATAAGCATATTTGATGAGGACGATGAGAATGGTAAGTATCTACTTTATTCATGGAGTTTAGAATTTATCGCAGTCATACTAGCTAGCACGACAGGGACATGGAGCCTGATTTTGGATATACTATCCTAGTTATGGAATTTAGATTTTCTTGCAGCTATACCGGTTGGCGTGGTAAGGAATCTAGATGACATAATTATCCATCGTTTATTGCAGCTATGCTTACTGGTGTGGCAAAAATTCTGGCAACATGATTCTGGATAGACGTGTATGGTTATCGGGTCATATCTTAAATTGATTCACTTCTTTTGACCTATTGATCAAGGACAATTCCTACCATTATTCCTTGTTCTGTTAATTCTTTTTCTCATCATATGATGATTTTCTCATCTGGTCATTACTCCCTTCATCTTGATTAATTATGTCTTGACTACACCAACCACCTGTCTTTTATCCATTCCTGTCAACCACACTATGAAGTTGTTTAATTTTTTTTGTTTCTTTTCACCTTGGAAAGGTTAAGGAAGTATCGTAAATCATCTCGTTCAGAAGGCGGATTTATTATCAAGTGGTATCTTGGTAGGAATATGGGATGTTGGATATAGTGTAGAATTTTGAGATAGAAGTATGATTGAGGTTGGAACATAAACCAAGGGGTCGATGTAATCAGTTTAGAAATGAGTCACTGGGGTATTTCGAGGATGAATTACTTGGAAAGCAAGTTCAAGGATTTCAAATAAGAAGGACAATATGATGTACATTAATGGTATGAAAATTTATATTTCGTGGATATAGTTTAGAACCTGACAAGGATATCCGAGATTGAAACATTTTGAATTTGGACAATTTTAGGTTATTGGTTCTCGAGGCATTTCACACAGAAGTTATGATGGAAGTTTAGAATTTAATAATGGAGAATATATTTTAATTATATATGGTGAAGGTAAGAAACTAGACAAGGCATTGGTAAGAGGATAGAGAACACAAGGATTTTGAGTCAAAAAAGGAAGAAGAGATTTTGTGAATATAATTTATTAATTGAGATGATTGATCTTTGAAAGTGTATGATGAAGAAAATATGAAGGTTGATTTGGTAATGGAAGAATAAGTTTTATAAAGTCTAGTGGTATTAGATTGAATAACACCATGAGAGTGATTTGAACAATTTCAAGGATATTATAAACTTGATTTAGAGGTTTTGGATCAATTTAGGACAAGGTGGAAGAATTCGGATTTAAGGATGATTAAGCGGATAGTGTGGAGTTCTATAGAAGGGTGTACTTCTTGATTAAGTTTTGGAAATTTGGATCTGGCCTATGGTATCATGACAAGGTCCAATCTTCATGACGGAAGGGTAATTCTGGTAGTAGTTGTATAAGATTGTTTTTTTAATATGGGACTCGTGAGATTAAAGGTGCGATTGGCCAATGATGACAAGATAAACTTGATAGTATCAGAGGGAGATGATTAACTTGGCTTCCCTATGAAACCTTGTCTTTTGATTTTCTACCAAAGAGAAATTTGACTTATTTCATATCTTTGAATCATCCTTTGAGTTTTTCAATATCGTTAAATCATAATTTTCTTGATCGCGACCGAACGACTTTGGTCATTGTAACTCCCCTTTTCGGATTTTTTTTTTATTTCAAATTTTATTTATTCAGAAAACTTTCGTCGAGATTTTCTGAGTGATTTAATGATTAACTATTTTATCAAAATTCAGTTTTAAATTGAATATTTGATAATGCAAATTGTTTCAAAAAATATATATATAAGTATCATATTAGCTTGTTATGAAAATCAAAGTACTCGATTTGTTTTATCGATTTGATATACTCAGTTGTGGAAGTTATTGGTATTTGTTTTTAAACGTTACTTTACTTATAAAAAAGGGTCATTCATATTTATATAATTTAAACTTTTGAAAATATTAGCTATCAATTTTAAATTGGCAGTATTATCTATCAGTAGATTCGATTAAATTAATTTGATATTATTTGATTCAAATTCATGTATTAAGATTATGTTAAACTAGTTTTAAATATTTATTTGATTTTAAATTAAAGGATATCGAATTAGATTTGATTTATATACGTTAAAATATCTTGATAACAACGAATACTTTATTGACCAATTATGGAATAATATTAAATAATGAGAAGAGTATTATAGATTAAATATTGTTAAACAAATCTTCTAGTTTAAAACTGTTTAAACCCTATTCTCTTTAAATTCTAATCTTGATAGAATTCTTCTTAAACAAGGTCTTATCTCTACCTATAGTATATATATGTACAGCTCCCCTCGTCTCTATAATCTCTCGAAACCACACCCTCCATCTTCCAGCCAAAAACATCGTCATCATCATCGTCAACACAGCCAACGCACAGAGGTGCCAAAGTGTCCGTGTCTACCCCCATAATGTCCAGCCTCGGGTCCGACCCCGAGCGTACGAGACCGCGAACTCATTTATTTCAAATTATCCAACTCTTACAATTGCCATATACATCTTCATGTCCGATACGTCGGACACAATTTCACCATCCCTATCGCCTAACAATCACCTTCCTGAGGCTTCACGATGTGCCAGACGCGCTCCCAGTTCGAACGTCGCCACACCAGGCGACTTCACCTCTGCTGAGAGCTACGGAGCCGCCACCGCGCCGCGGATCCAAACTCCGAGCCTCACCCAGCGCGCGGCTGCTCCCTCGATCGCGCTGAGCGTGTGAGCCACCTCTGCCGAATGCGAGTCCCGTCGTGCTTCTAGCCTCCAGATCCAGCACCGTTCGATCTCTACTGAGGCCGCGCAGGGCCGGACCGCCCCAGCCGCCGATCAACGTCGGGACCGCCCTCGACTACCGGGGCCGCAAGTTGACCCGGATCCACCTCCGCTCCAGTAATGAACCACCGTGAGGACGAACAGAACCTCCACGCTGGCAAGTCACCGCGGGTTGCGCCGCCGCGATCGCACTTGCGGAGCCGTCTACACAGGGGCTGCTCCGCAGGAAGCCGCCGTCGTGCGAGTTTCCCCTCCCCGAGCTCCTCCGTGACCGTCTAGGTTTCGGTCGAGCCGTGCGCCACCGTATGGGGTCCCCAGCGACCTAGCACCGCCGCGCCGCCCTCCGCGTTGTGGTCTCGCCGGCGTGCGCGAGCAACCGCCGGTCGACGAAAAACCCGGTAAAACCCTCTCTCCCCTTTCTCTTTCCTCCCTTTCCTTATTCTCTCTCGTAGGAAACAGAACAGCTACTTTATTTTCCTTTTACTTCTGTCTTATTTTATTTTGTTGTTGTTGAGGGATGGGCCGAGTCCAGTCTCTGGACTTGGATCGTCTATTTTATAGGATTAATATTTTATAGATATTTATAGGATTAATATTTTACAGATATTTTAGATATAATTTTATAGGATTAATTTAGGATTTATGGGTTGGGCCAGCCCATATACATTTTGGTATATGTATACATAGATATTAGTAAACACATGTAGATGTATTTTATATTATTCTACTAGTAGTATATTTGGTAAATATATTATTTGTTAATACTGTAGGCTAATTTATCTACTAGTCTTGCTATAACTAAGTTAATTAATGAGTAATTTTTCAATACTGTTTTGTAACGAAGTTTTATTTAGAAACTTAAAAGATTATCTACACTTTCAAATATATTTTCAAAGAATTATTTTGGAAGGCCTTGGGGTTATTATTGAGTGATTTGATTTTTCATTTAAATTGTTAAATGTACATAATTTTTGTATTGGTATATATTTCTAAAATAACAATTACTTCTAAATAGCGTTTGATACCTTTAATGATCTTCTTAAAAGTCTTTCTAAAATATGTTTCATAAAGTTTTCTAAAATTGTTTATAAATGTTTTCTAAAGGAATATATTTACAGACTTCTGGTTAAGGATAACCTTTATCTTAAATCAAATTCTCTTAGATTAGATTGCCATCATGACTAATCAATAAGTTCCTATTTTCTTGCAACCCGAACATTACCCTAGGCTAAGTGGACTATTCCAAACGCAACGGGATTGTCGGTTTCACCAGCTAAGGACCTCAGGCAAGTGCACTTTCTGATTGCTTTCCGATTCATAGTAGTCTTTTCATTTCATGTCTATACATATATCTTGCTGCTTGTTGACACGCTCGTCACACGGAGTAGTCGGAAGGGGAAATATCTTAGTAGACATGTGGACTACCCAGAAATATCCCAAGATGTCTATTCATGAACAATAGCATCTGTACACGGCACGTGTAGATGCCGGATTTACCCCCTAGCCGTTCACATGTCGAAACAGATATTTCACACCACCTAGATAGATGTCTTTTATTAGTTTTTTCTTGTTTACTCCTCTATCGTGCTATGTCATCAGTTTTCTTACAGCTTTCATATTCCATATGCTATTTTCATGTCTTGTTAATTCTATTGTGTTTTGCATTGCCGTCGGTTTGTGTACTTGTTCCAATCCTGACTGGATAACGAACATTTTTCAGGTTAGCTGTGACTTCACTTAGCTTGGGAGATACGGGTGTACATGCAGACAGAAACCTAGAAATAGATAGCAATGTATCATTTTCATTAATTGTAAAACTTTGTATTTACTTTAATTATAAATCTTGCAAATGTTGTAATAAATTAGAAATGTGAATGAGCAGCAAATGTGTTATTTGAGCATTTATTTTCTTGCGGGCTTGACAGCGTTCTACCGCCGACTCTGCGGCGTAGGCTGGCTTGGACACGTCTCGTATCCGGAAAAGCGGGTGCGGGTCGTGACAAGTTTTTGAGGTGGCCCATGCAGGTCAGTTTTCGTAAATTTGTGCGAACTCGTGGTAGTACCATATTAGTCGTACTACTGCGAGCCTGCGACTAGGAAATGCTCATTCACCACTAGGAGTAAATCAATTTTAAAAGAATGGTTAGGATTATGAGTCCCTAATTTAAATTGACATTGGGTAGTTAAGGTTGCTACATAGGTCTCACTAGAGGACCCTCAGTTTGACTCGACGGTATTATAAGGAGGATAGATTCATAACACCTTCCCGAATTTTGAAAATAACATTTATTCCTTTTATTTGAATTAAGATGTAATTTTTTAATTATATACATTTATTTTAACTAATTATTATTATAGAATATCTTAGTCTTGGTTAAGTTTTGGAGCGCCATATGACTAGAAGTGATTGCACGGATAGTGTAATGGCGTGCTTTGAATAGTGTTCTAGCCATGGTAGAGAAGGCAGAGCCATAGATGTATTCTAACTAGGAAAACCAGGCCAAATCGTGACATAACCCTATGAATAATTTAATTATTTTATTATTAAAGATTATTGGTTTTTAGAAGACCTGGTTGTCCCAAAACCAGCCCGAACTCAACCCAAGTCCTGGTAGTCATGTAGTGCGACCAACGTCGTCCATGTAGATATGTAAATGTGTATATATTGGTAGTCCATTTCTAGCATTGTGAATAATTTCTATAAATTATATATGGAATATAATATATGTACTGTCGCTATTTAAAATTGCACTTCCTTGGAAATAGGATAACCTTCTCTTAGAATGATATTTTGGAATTTTTGGGATTCACTTAGTCTATACATATATACTTGTGTATAAATATATTCATAACAGGTAGACATAGTGCTTATACATATTTTTTCCCTCGATCTTGAATATTATAGTAATATAAATTTAAGTTTATATTCCTTTTTGCCTTCTGTCATATTCTCCCTAACCATTTGTATCTTTTCTAAACATTACCATATCATAAGTTCGTATCACTTATATTCTTTTGGACCTAGGGAATTATTTTTGAGATAACTCCTCACTCAATTGTCTATTAATCTCGAGTCAAGTTTTTGGATTCAAAAGCTTTCCTTTCAATTGTTGGATACCGAATATCCGTGAAATAAGGATTAAAAAATTTTACTTCGATCATCACCCTTCCTAATCAATTGTTTTTCTTTTCAAAAAGCTGAATTTTATATTTGAAGAACAGATGCTTGCATTTTTTTTTCTATCTTTACCAATTTGTATAATATTTTTAAACTCCTTTGATATTCTTGGAGGATATAGTCGGAATAATTTTGACGACTTATGATGGCAGCCAGCAGCGCACTGTCGCCACTTATTTGACTTATGGAGACAGTGGGTTCATTGTAGCCAGCAGCGCACTGGCGAGGCATAATCCCTAAGTTGAAGTAATCTCGAGTAAGTATAAGTTATCGAATGTTGTCAAAGCTATATCTTGTCTCCGTCTTTGAGTTGTTATGTCCAGATTAGATAGAGTTGATAGAGTATTCGTTACCGTATCATTGATTGAGTCATGGAATCAAGAGTTTATTGCAGCTAGCTGTACACTGGCGAGGCATAAATTCTCGGTAAAATGACTTCGATTATGTTTGCGAGTTTCGAATACCCTAGAGACTGCGTCTTATTGGCATATAAATATTAAGTTTTCAAATTGATTTGTGCTTATTCCTAGTCACAATCTTCTCAACAAACTGGTGATTCTCCTTCCTTTCTTGTCCTTCTATTTTTCATATTGTCATCTTTTAGTGTAATTTCGACTGGATTCCTAAACTTATCTAGATTTTGATTCTAAACTCGTGCCTAACCAATTGTGGATAAATATTTTAAGCATATATTTCAAAATCGATTATTGCTAATGTTATATTTTGCATTCCATTTTGATCGTGACTATTTTGACCCCGTTCATGCTTGTGCAATTTTTTTTTAATTTTGATAATGCTTGGGTGAGTTGCATGCTTAACCTTGATTGTGACTACATCTTAGTTGCATCCAAGTGATTCTGACCAAGTTTAGACTATGTCTAAATTTTGATCGTTGACCATACTTATATAATTCCAACAGTAGTCAATCGTGCCTAACCTTTTTCTCGTTTAGCAAATCATCTTTCAATTATATCCTTGACCATTGTGACTAGATGTCACGCACCAGAACTAGAATACTGGAGAGCGGGGGCAGACATAGCCAGCTACGTATAACGGAATGGAATCCACCCCGCTATACGGTCACGGCTGTCTAGATATGTGATGGTTTCACTACAATCCATCAGTTTCTTAAGGTCATGAAATAGCCTATTGTCTCAATCTCAACCAACTAATAATAATTACAAGATATCAGACCACCAAATATACAATTGTAAGGCATCCCAAACATTACATATCTAGATGATCATGAAGCTAGTCGTACAAAATGTAAGGACTAGTAAGAGTTAAGTCATACATGATCAACCTCGAGTTGCCAATCATGTTACAGCCCGTAGGCAGACAGTAAGTAAGTACAATCGAGCTAACACTTGCTCGTCGGCTAAACGCCTCAAAAGAATAATTTTTATAAGGGAGTGGGAGAGCAAAATAAAACCCACTCGTTGCCCTGGTTACGCCTGGTGACCACCATCGGGCTGAAATGCAGGGAGATCCTTTGGTGCTGCTCCGGTATCTGGCCATACAAAACCAGCTGGGTTAGACCCCAGAAAGAGCAAGTGCCACAAAGGAGGCTTCACTTAAGAACTAAAACCAGCAATTAGCACAAGAGTATAATTACATAATAAAAGATAGTAGTTAAGAAAAAGCATTGATGGATAATTATAAAAGACAATCTTGCATAGAATCACTAAAAGACAGGATATATGGAAAGAAAGCATGACAGGATGATATACGATGAGATAACCATGGGACTATTCAGATAGCCAGGTTACAACCCGTAAACCAAACAAGGACCGGGGTTGTAACCCTTCGTCTGAACGGAACTTGGTTTCTCTCACCATTTATCGGCAAGATAAATATAAGAAATCAGGTCAAGTAACATTCTGGAGTGACAATCATTATAGTGACAATCTGGAGTGACAATCATTCAATCATCCTGGTACAATCTTACAATTAATCAATTCTAGACAATACTATACTGGACTAGACTCCATCCAAGCAATCACGGCCAATCATTGCCTACGGCTTTCTACATTAACTAACTAGGGTTATCACAATCCTAGTTACTAGCAAGATGCAATGAGATGCTCCAAGTAGTCACAGGCCCTGCAGCTATCCAGGTTATCCAGGCAATCATTATAGTGACAATCTAGAGAGTACAAGGCATTAGAGTGACAATAGAGTTCAATCATTAAAGTGACAATCAAGAGTGCCCCACATGACAGTGGGCTGGAAATGTGCCCTACTCGTCGGCAGGCTACAAGTCCAAACATTTGCGGCCGGGATAACGGGATCGCCTGTAAGTGGGGAACATCTCTTCATGTCTAGTAAATTATACTAGTCATTAACCTTAGTCCATTTCAGTAGGTACTCCTGACCGTGGTACTCAGGAGTCCCCTCCTAGGCATGATGCAAGACAGGACTGGATTATTTGTACAAGCACAATCGCCCACGGTGTCATGATTAATTATACAGGTCATGTCAGGTAGCCGTCGCAACAGCAATTCAAGATATATCAGGTCAGGTTATCATATCAAGTGTACTAGTCAAGAGTGCGCCACGACGGGCCACTATCAGGTCATGTCAGGTTATCGTGTCAGGAGTGCACCACTACGGGTTACTATCAGGTCATGCTCAATTATCAATTCCAAACATATCAAGTAAATTCGTGATTATCAAGTTCAGGAAAAAAAGGCGTAAGGATATAAAATGGACGTAAAATATCTAATAAAGGAGTTACAAAACATGGGCAAATAATAATAAATAATAGTACGCAGGAACATGAGAAAGTCATGCGGCTCAGTCATATGCGGCCAGGAAAGGAGGGGGCGCATGCGGCTGGAATTAATCGGGATCATGCGGCCCGGACTTAGAAGTCCATGCGGCCAGGATCTGGGGGTTCTCATGCGGCTCGGGGATCAGGGCCTATGTGGCTGGCAAGTGCTTGAGTTCATGCGGTTCAGGGAGGTGAGCGCATATGCGGCTCGCATTAGAAAGGGGTCTTCATGCGGCTCGGACGAACTCAAGTCCATACGGCTCACATAGCGAAACCCATGCGGCCCGGAAGAAGTGAGGGCGCATGAGGCTGGGTCAATGCGATTGCTTATGCGGCTGGGGGGGGTGACAGTGGCATATGCGGCTCGAGAAGAGTTCGTCCCCAGCCCTGCGGCGAAGTCCATATAGACTCATGCGGCTGAATCACTTGCCACATGAATTGTCATGCGGTCAAGTCAAGTCCAAGCACAGTTCATCTTCTCCAAATTTCTGAGAAGATGAACACCATGAGAGCCAAGTTCTCAAGCTCCACAACTCCATCATCCGGAGCCCAAATCTGAACTTCCATAGGTCAAAATAGGGTAGAACGAAATTCTCTACAACATGGAACCATCAAAACTCGAAAATAACCAGATTAGGTAGATCAAAATCCAAGAAATCCAAAAATAATGTAAATATAGATCTACAAGAATCTAGCCATGGAAAGTGAAAATGCCAAGTTCTAAAGTGCTTTAGAATGTAGTAAGGAAGAGAATAAAGTAATAAAATTGGAGTTCCTCCATGAAGCAAGTTGCACTTGCCTAGACCTCTCTCTTCTCTCTCTGGTAGGTAGGGAAGTAAATGAGGAAGAAGAAGATGAGTAATGAAGAGAGAGAAAGAAGAAATGGCAATAAATATCAAAGGTGGTGGTAGGTAGGGGGTTCATCCATGGGTTCATCATGAACCAATAGCAAATCCCAAACCGAACCAAGCCAACCCAAACCAAGAATAAACCAAGCCCAGGGAGGAAATTAAGCAAGAAAATCATGCAATACAAGAATAAATACGTACACGTATTCCAGAAATACGTAATACGAACCACAGGCATTACACTAGACCCTTTGACTATACTTGTGCCACGTGTTATCTTTTCTTAAAGTTCAATTATATTCACGATCTAACCCATTTTGATCAATGATCGTATCATTTCTTATATCCTTACCCAGGACTAACCGTGCCCTTCAAAATTTTGAGAATAATATTTCTAAGGTGGGTAGAGGCTTCTGCTGATGAATTATACTTGAGGTCATTATTAGCTTGTATCGAATATTTTTAGAACATTTAGAACCTTTTATGAATCAAGACCACAAACCCTATCTATTTATTTATTATTATTGTTATTATTATTTTTCCACTTCCATCCTTCCTTTGATCAATGTTTCTTATTAAGAAAGTTTTCATTATCCTTGATCTTATCTTATTTATTAATACCAATTTTAATGAAATTTTGTCGTACAGTTCCCTTCGGACCTATCGAGCCTATCTATCCTAGACATCCCTTAAATTCGAGGACGAATTTATTTCTAAGGTGGGTAGATTTGTAACTCCCCTTTTCGGATTTTTTTTTATTTCAAATTTTATTTATTCAGAAAACTTTCGTCGAGATTTTCTGAGTGATTTAATGATTAACTATTTTATCAAAATTCAGTTTTAAAATTGAATATTTGATAGTGCAAATTGTTTCAAAAAATATATATATAAGTATCATATTAGCTTGTTATGAAAATGAAAGTACTCGATTTGTTTTATCGATTTGATATACTCAGTTGTGGAAGTTATTGGTATTTGTTTTTAAACGTTACTTTACTTATAAAAAAGGGTCATTCATATTTATATAATTTAAACTTTTGAAAATATTAGCTATCAATTTTAAATTGGCAGTATTATCTATCAGTAGATTCGATTAAATTAATTTGATATTATTTGATTCAAATTCATGTATTAAGATTATGTTAAACTAGTTTTAAATATTTATTTGATTTTAAATTAAAGGATATCGAATTAGATTTGATTTATATACGTTAAAATATCTTGATAACAACGAATACTTTATTGACCAATTATGGAATAATATTAAATAATGAGAAGAGTATTATAGATTAAATATTGTTAAACAAATCTTCTAGTTTAAAACTGTTTAAACCCTATTCTCTTTAAATTCTAATCTTGATAGAATTCTTCTTAAACAAGGTCTTATCTCTACCTATAGTATATATATGTACAGCTCCCCTCGTCTCTATAATCTCTCGAAACTACACCCTCCATCTTCCAGCCAAAAACATCGTCATCATCATCGTCAACACAGCCAACGCACAGAGGTGCCGAAGTGTCCGTGTCTACCCCCACAATGTCCAGCCTCGGGTCCGACCCCGGGCGTACGAGACCGCGTACTCATTCATTTCAAATTATCCAACTCTTACAATTGCCATATACATCTTCGTGTCCGATACGTCGGACACGATTTCACCATCCCTATCGCCTAACAATCACCTTCCCGAGGCTTCACGATGTGCCAGATGCGCTCCCAGTTTGAACGTCGCCACACCAGGCGACTTCACCTCTGCTGAGAGCTTCGGAGCCGCCACCGCGCCGCGGACCCAAACTCCGAGCCTCACCCAGCGCGCGGCTGCTCCCTCGATCGCGCTGAGCGTGTGAGCCACCTCTGTCGAGCACGAGTCCAGTCGTGCTTCTAGCCTCCAGATCCGGCACCTTTCGATCTCTACTGAGGCCGTGCAGGGCCGGACCGCCCCAGCCGCCGATCAACGTCGGGACCGCCCTCGACTACCGGGGCCGCAAGTTGACCCGGATCCACCTCCGCTCCAATAATGGACCACCATGAGGACGAACAGAACCTCCACGCTGGCAAGCCACCGCGGGTTGTGCCGCGGCGATCGCACTTGCGGAGCCGTCTACATAGGGGCTGCTCCGCCGGAAGCCGCCGTCGTGCGAGTTTCCCCTCGTCGAGCTCCTCCGTGACCGTCTAGCTTTCGGTCGAGCCGTGCGCCACCGCATGGGGTCCCCAGCGACCTTGCACCGCCGTGCCGCCCTCCGCGTTGTGGTCTCGCCGGCGTGCGCGAGCAACCGCCGGTCGACGAAAAACCCGGTAAAACCCTCTCTCCCCTTTCTCTTTCCTCCCTTTCCTTATTCTCTCTCGTAGGAAACAGAACAGCTACTTTATTTTCCTTTTACTTCTGTCTTATTTTATTTTGTTGTTGTTGAGGGATGGGCCGAGTCCAGTCTCTGGACTTGGATCGTCTATTTTATAGGATTAATATTTTATAGATATTTATAGGATTAATATTTTACAGATATTTTAGATATAATTTTATAGGATTAATTTAGGATTTATGGGTTGGGCCAGCCCATATACATTTTGGTATATGTATACATAGATATTAGTAAACACATGTAGATGTATTTTATATTATTCTACTAGTAGTATATTTGGTAAATATATTATTTGTTAATACTGTAGGCTAATTTATCTACTAGTCTTGCTATAACCAAGATAATTAATGAGTAATTTTTCAATACTGTTTTGTAACGAAGTTTTATTTAGAAACTTAAAAGATTATCTACACTTTCAAATATATTTTCAAAGAATTATTTTGGAAGGCCTTGGGGTTATTATTGAGTGATTTGATTTTTCATTTAAATTGTTATATGTACATAATTTTTGTATTGGTATATATTTCTAAAATAACAATTACTTCTAAATAGAGTTTGATACCTTTAATGATCTTCTTAAAAGTCTTTCTAAAATATGTTTCATAAAGTTTTCTAAAATTGTTTATAAATGTTTTCTAAAGGAATATATTTACAGACTTCTTGTTAAGGATAACCTTTATCTTAAATCAAATTCTCTTAGATTAGATTGCCATCATGACTAATCAATAAGTTCCTATTTTCTTCCAACCCGAACATTACCCTAGGCTAAGTGGACTATTCCAAACGCAACGGGATTGTCGGTTTCACCAGCTAAGGACCTCAGGCAAGTGCACTTTCTGATTGCTTTCCGATTTATAGTAGTCTTTTCATTTCATGTCTATACATATATCTTGCTGCTTGTTGACACGCTCGTCACACGGAGTAGTCGGGAGGAGAAATATCTTAGTAGACATGGGGACTACCCAGAAATATCCCAAGATGTCTATTCGTGAACAATAGCATCTGCACACGGCACGTGTAGATGCCGGATTTACCCCCTAGCCGTTCACATGTCGAAACAGATATTTCACACTGTCATGCCCCAGAACCAGAATACTGGAGAGCGGGGACAGACATAGCCAGCTACGTATATGAAATGGAATCCATCTCGCTATACGGTCACGGCTGTCTAGATACATGAGGGTTTATCTACAAGCCAACAATCTCTTAAGGTCATGAACAAGCCTAGTGTCTCAATCACAAGCAAGTAAGTAAATGTTACAAGATGTATGATCATTAAATATACAATAGTAAGGCGTCCCAAACATTACATATTCAGCTGATCATGAAGCTAGTCATTACAAAATGTTAGGACTAGCAAGAGTTTAGTCATACATGATCAACCATAGGATCTGTTAATCATGTTACAGCCCGTAGGCAGACCGAAAGTAAAGTGCAATCGAGCTAAACAGGTGCTCGTCGGCTAAACGCCTCAAAAGAATATTTTTACAATAGAGTGGGAGAGCCAAAAATAACCCACTCGTTGCCAGAATTCCTTCTAGTGTTCACCATCTGGCAGGAATGTCGGTAGATCCTCGGTAGCTGCTCCGAAATCTGGCCACACAAAACCAGCTGGGTCAGACCCCAGAAAGAGCAAGTGCCACAAAGGAGGCTCCACTTAAGAACTAAAACCAGCAATTAGCAAAAGATATAAATAAAAGTAAGAACTGGAAATAAGGAAAATACATCAGGATGATATACGACGAGATAACCATGGAACTATTCAGATAACCAGGTTACAACCCGTAAACCAAACAAGGACCGGGGTTGTAACCCTTCGTCTGAACAGAGCTTGGAATTCTCACCATTTATCGGTAAAATAAATACAAGCATTCTGGTCATTCAATAATCTGGAACAGGATCAGGGCAAGACTAGACTGGTTAGACTCCATCCAATCACTTCACGGCCAAGCAAGAACTACGGCTTGATACTTTAACTAACTAGGGTTGTCACAAGCTTAATTACTAACAAGATGCAGTAAGATTATTCCACAGCCACAAGCCCTGCAGACCATCCAGGTCATCCAGGTCGAGAGATTAGGGTTGAATTCAGGTGGGTACATCGTCCAGGAAACGCATGTACCCTTAAGCAGTTTGAAGGGTGCAACACATGACAGTGTGCTGGAAATGTGCCCTACTCGACGACAGGCTACAGATCCCAAGCACGCCCAGGTAACGGGATTGCCTGTAGCTGGAAAATATCTTCATGACTAATGTATTAATCTAGTTGTTAACCTTAGCCCATTTTAGTAGGTACTCCTGACCGTGGTACTCAGAAGTCCCCTCCTAGACATGATGCAAGACAGGACTGGATTATTTGTACAAGCACAATAG
Source organism: Iris pallida (assembly GCA_029216955.1). Taxonomy (NCBI): domain Eukaryota; kingdom Viridiplantae; phylum Streptophyta; class Magnoliopsida; order Asparagales; family Iridaceae; genus Iris; species Iris pallida. The sequence continues at coordinate 10,341,306 of JANAVB010033012.1, read as the reverse complement.
CCCACGGTGTCCAGGTTATTTATACAGGTCATGTCGTGTCAGGTAGCCGTCGCAACAGCTTATCAAGATATAGCATGTCAGGTTTATCATGTCAAGTGTACTTGTCAGGAGTGCGCCACGACGGACCACTATCAGGTCATGTCAGGTCATTATGTCAAGAGTGCACCATCACGGGTCACTATAATGTCAGGCTCAGTTATCATTTCCAAACATATTAAACAAATCCATGATTATCAAGTTCATGACAAAAGGCGTAAGGATATAAAATGGACGTTAAATATCTAATAAAATATCAATATACAGGGCTATAGAAGATCAAGGGTAATCAGGCTACGCTCAAGCCAGGCTACGCTCAGGCTAGCGTACGCTCTGGTCTGCGTACCAAAGGATCCATACACTTCCAATAGAAAGCGTACGCAAGGGTCAGCGTACACAAGGGCACGCTCATGCTACAGGTCAGCGTACGCTAAAGCTAGCGTACGCTCAAGACTGCGTACGCTCGAGCTAGCGTACGAAAGGGGCCAGCGTACGCCTTGCTCGCTTAAGCTAGCGTACCAAGGCACGCGTACGCTCAAGCTAGCGTACGCTCAAGACATGCTGCCAACAGGCAGCGTATCAAGGCTAGCGTACGCTCACTAAAGAGCAGCGTACGAAGGCTAGCGTACGCTCGCTAAAGAGCAGCGTACGAAGGCTAGCGTACGCTCGCTAAAGAGCAGCGTACACAAGTCAGCGTACGCTCGCTAAAGAGCAGCGTACACAAGTCAGCGTACGCTCGCTAAAGAGCAGCGTACACAAGTCAGCGTACGCTCGCTAAAGAGCAGCGTACAGCTCAGTGGCGTAAGCTAAAAAGCTAGCTCACTGTTCACTGTCTTCTCCAAATGGAAAGAACAGCAAGAACTCTAAAGTTGAATCTAAGCTTCAATTGTCCAAATCTTGGTCAAAACAAGTCCGAATCCAACTTTCCAAAGGTCAAAATTGTGTAGAATAGAATTCTCTAAAACATGGAACCATCAAAACTTGAAAACAAGCAAGTTTGATAGATCAAAACACCAAAAATCCAAAAATAGCAAAACTCTAGATCTACAAGAATTAAAGCCTCAAAATGGAAAATGACAAGTTCTAATGTGGTTTAGAATCATGAGGAGAAGCTAATGAAACCATCAAAAGGAGTTCTCTTGTGGAAGCAAGTTGCACTTGCCTATGGTGTTCTTGGTTGGTGGAGAAGAGTAATGGTGGGGGAAGGAGAAGTAAATGAGAATTATGGAGGAGAGAGAAGGTTGGTGGGGATAATAAAGAGGGGGGTTGTGGTGGAAATGAAGGAGAAGCATAGGCTAAGGTGTTCCACCTTTGGCCCATGATGAACCAAGCATTGGGCCGGCCGAACCAAGCCAACCCAAACCGAGAGTTAAACCAAGCCGAGAGCTAAACAAGGAATAATACAAGAAAAGGCACGTACACGTATTTCTAAAATACGTAATATGAACCACAGGCATTACAACTCTACCCACCTTAAAAAAATTCCATCCTCAGAATTTAATTAAGAGGCTAGAGGGACAAGAACAAGCTACACTATTCACAGGCAATTATACTAGGCAATCAATTAATCATGCAAGCAAGGAATTGATGGCATGAGGCATAAGAAAGACATTATACCTCACGAGTCAAACAAGTCGGGATATCGTGATCGGATATCATCCGCACGCTCCCACGTTGACTCCCCCAAAGAGTGATGACCCCAAACAACTCGGACTAACTTGATAGTCTTGTTCTTGAGGATCTTCTCCCTTCGATCCAATATAGACACGGGCCTCTCCTCATACGAAAGGTTGGTACCAACAACCAATTCCGAATGATCCAGGATGTGGCTCGGGTCCGGGATATACCATCGTAATTGGGATACATGGAACACGTCATGCACCTCGCTTAGCGACGGCGGAAGAGCGAGACGATAGGATACATCTCCTACTCGCTCCAGAATGTCAAACGGTCCTATATACCTAGGACTAAGCTTGCCCCGTACGCCGAAACGAATGACGCCACGGTTAGGCAAAATCCTCAGGAATACATGATCGCCGACCGAGAACTCGAGAGGACGCCGATGAGAATCGGCCCAATGGCGCTGGCGATCTTGGGCAACTCGAAGATGATCTCTGACTCGCCTGACCACTTCAACTGTCTGGGCAATCATTTCTGGACCAAGCATCTGCCTCTCTCCAACATCATCCCAGGCTAACGGGGATCTGCACTTCCTGCCATACAGTGTCTCGAACGGTGCCATCTGGATACTGGCCTGAAAACTATTGTTGTATGAGAATTCTACCAGGTGCAAATGATCTTCCCATGAACCACCGAAGTCAAGTGTGCAAGACCGTAACATGTCTTCAAGAGTCTGGATCGTGCGCTCCGACTGGCCATCCGTCTGCGGGTGATATGCCGAACTGAACTGGAGATGAGTCCCCAAACTCTCTTGCAAGCTACGCCAAAAGTGCGACATAAATCTTGAATCTCGGTCCGAGGTGATACTGACTGGCACTCCGTGCAATCTGACAATCTGCCTGAGGTACATCTCTGCTAGCTGAGCCGTCGACTGACCAACTCTGAACGGGAGAAAGTGCGCTACCTTCGTGAGCCGGTCAACTATAACCCAGATAGCATCTCTACCAGATGGAGATCTAGGTAATCCGGTCACGAAATCCATGGTCACATGCTCCCACTTCCATTCTGGAATCGGTAAGGGCTGAAGAAGTCCAGCCGGTCTCTGATGTTCGGCTTTAACTTGTTGGCAAACCAAACACCGAGAGACAAACCGAGCTATCTCCCGCTTCATGCCATTCCACCAGAAGTGCTGACGGATATCACGGTACATCTTCGTACTGCCAGGATGGATGGAATACTGAGAACTGTGCGCCTCTGACATGATCTCCTGTCTGATATCTCCACTGGGTACACAAAGACGCTTACCATGCCTAAGTGTACCATCCTCATGAATACATAACTCTGGTCTTCGTCCTGCTTCACACTCTGCTCCGAGTCGCTGAAGCTTTGAATCTGCCGACTGCGCCATCCGGATCCTCTCGACTATAGTGGACTGAACTTGCATGCTGGCCATCAATGCCACACTGGAAGGGAGAACAACTTCAATACCCATCTTTTGAAGATCTGCTAACAGCTCTGGTTGCGCTGTTAGGAAATAAGCTCCGGCTCTTTTGCTCAATGCATCTGCTACGACATTGGCCTTCCCAGGATGATACTGCAAGCTGACATCATAATCCACAAGAAGCTCCAGCCACCTCCTCTGACGCATGTTAAGATCCATCTGGGTGAAAACATACTTCAGGCTCTTGTGGTCGGTAAAAATCTCCACCCTATCTCCGTACAAGTAGTGCCTCCACAACTTAAGTGCAAACACCACTGCTGCCAGCTCCAAGTCATGGGTTGGGTAATTCCTCTCATGATCACGAAGTTGTCATGACGCATAAGCTATTACCTTTCCATGCTGCATCAGAACACATCCTAAACCTCTGCCTGAAGCATCATAATACACTGAAAATCCTCCGGTTCCATCTGGAAGCGTGAGAATAGGAGCTGTTATCAATCCTCACTTCAACTGCTCAAAAGAACTCTGACACTCTGCTGTCCAAGCAAACTGCGCATCCTTGCGGGTCAACTGCGTCAATGGCGCTGAAATTCGAGCAAAATCCGAAACAAACCGCCGGTAGTAGCCGGCCAATCCAAGAAAACTACGAACCTCTGCAACTGTGCTGGGTACTGGCCATGACTCAATAGCCACAATCTTCTGGGGATCTACTTCTACTCCTCCTCGAGTGATGATATGACCCAAGTACGAAATGCGATCGAGCCAGAACTCACATTTACTAAACTTGGCATATAACTAGTGCTCTCTGAGGATCTGAAGAACCATACGGAGATGCTGCTCATGCTCTGCCTCACTCTTGCTGTAGACCAGAATGTCATCCAGGAACACAATCACAAACTGATCCAAGTAAGGCATGAAGATGCGATTCATGAGGTCTATGAATACTTCCGGCGCATTGGTCGTCCCAAAAGGCATAACAAGGAACTCCCAATGCCCATATCTCGATCTAAAAGCTGTCTTCAGGATGTCCTGCTCTCTGACTCTGATCTGATGATAACCTGAGCGCAAATCAATCTTCGAGAAGACTGAAGCCCCCTTGAGTTGATCAAACAAGTCATCTATCCTCGGAAGAGGGTATCTGTTCTTGATTGTCACTGAGTTCAAGGTACGATAATCAACACATAACCTGGACGTACCATCCTTCTTTTTCACAAGAAGCATCGGGGCTCCCCAAGGCGATCCACTAGCACGAATGAATCCCTTGGTTCTGAGTTCTTCAATCATCTTGTACAATATCTCCAACTCTGATGGCGCCATCCTGTAGACTCTCTCTGATACTGGGGCTGTCCCGGGAATCAAGTCTATAGTGAACTCGATCTCCCGCTCCGGAGGCATACCTGGAAGCTCTTCTGGAAAAACATCTGGGAACTCATTCACTATCTTGGGCAACTGAACTGCTGCTACTGCCATCCGCAATACTGGAGGAGATGACTCAACTTCACCTCGAGAGAAAGAAAACTCCGGCTCTCCTGGAATGCTAAAAACAACCCTACCAATATGACAGTCTATTCTAGCATACTGGTTCCTCAACCAATCCATCCCTAGGACCACATCAGAATCGGCCATCGGGAACTCTATCAACCTAGCGGGGAATTCTCTACCGCTAACTACGATCTGACACGAGGAAAATACTCTATCTACTCCCACAAGTCCGTTACCAGTAAGTATATTGAGCCTTACTGATAATGACTCGGGCTCCAATCCTACCCGTATCGCGAATCGTGCAGACATAAAAGAATGCGATGCACCAGAATCAAATAAAGCTGAAGCTGGAAAGGAGTTGACGAGAATAGTACCTGTCACTACCTCACCTGGTGCGAACTCTTCCTCCACGGTCATCACCATAGCCTGACCGTGCCCTCGGGGTGCTGGTCCCCTCTGCTGAAACCCTCGCTGCCTACTCTGACTCAAGGCCTGGGCTTACGCATACTGCTGGGGGCTCTGTTGCTGAAACGCCTGGGACTGAGGCGGCAAGGGCCTCGTCAATGGATACTGCTGCTGCTGGACCGGTGCTGGTCCTCCCACCGAAGAGCTAGAAAGGTTGGACGATGATGAACCACCCCTGTTCGGGCAGGATCCAACCCTATGGTCTGGTGCTCCACAAGCCACACACAATCCCTGTGCCCTACGGCACTCTGCCACCACATGGCCTTGCTTCCCACAATAAGAACATCCCACTGCGGAAGACTGCTTTTGCTTCTGCTGCTGCTGAGGGTGCGTCGGAGTTGAATGCTAAACCGACGTTACTGATGCCGCTCACCTCGGAGCTCCAATAGTCAAAGCCCTGGCTGTCGGGGCCGGTGCTGAAGACTGATTCATCTGGCCGTGAGATCTCTTCCGACCTCCGACCCTATCCACAATCCTCTGGGAGGTATACTCATGCCTCCGGGCTGCTCTCAAGACTGCATCAAAAGTCTGATGCTCAAACTGCTCGACTGCCAACAAGATTTCCAAGTGAAGTCCCTGCTTGAACCGCTGGGCTCTATCATACTCGGTTGCCACCAAGGTGGGAGCAAACCGACTGAGTCTGGAAAACTCGGCCGCATATCCGTCGACCGTCCTTCCTCCTTGCTTCAGATTTGTGAACCTCGTCTGTAGATCGTACCGAGCTACAGCATCAAAATACTTGGTTTAGAATCTCTCCCAGAATACTGCCCAAGCAATGGGGGCTGCTAATCCAACGGCCTGCGCTGCCCACCAGCTGCGGGCAAGATCCAACAACTGCAGGCGCACAACGGCCACCTTCTCGTTCTCTGGGGTCCTGGCTGCTTCTAGAATCACTTCTGTGTCCTGAAGCCATGCATCTGCCGCGATAGCATTTTCACTACCGTCGAAGAATGGAGGGTTCAAGCGCTTGAAGCTGTTGGCCGCGCTGTTCCCTGGATGACCGCCTCTGGTCAAAGCATCCGCCACTGCCTGTTGCAATGCATCTCCACGCCGGTCTTGGGAAGCAATCAAGGTCCTGACGAGTCCTACCAAAGTGCCATCATCAGGCTCGACAGGCTGAACTGGCTGGACTGGTGGCTCTCTGCCAGAAGGCACGACTCTGGAGGCTACTCCAGAATGCTGGGCTTGATCTCCAGGTTGCTGCTGGTCCGCGGGAGGTGCTCCGCCTTGCTGGTCGGTAGGACCACGAACAATGCCGCTGAAGAAGATGACATAGGAAACAATAAGGAAGGACCAGGACAGATCAACGATACAAGCATATGATCAGGACAAGAATCCAGAGATTCAGAAGATACGACCAGAGATCAAGGACGAATACTGATTGAGACATCTATTCGGTAAACCCTCACATATCTTGATTTACAAGACCTGCATGGGCCACCACTTAAACCATGTCACGCCCCAGAACCAGAATACTGGAGAGCGGGGGCAGACATAGCCAGCTACGTATATGAAATGGAATCCATCTCGCTATACGGTCACGGCTGTCTAGATACATGAGGATTTATCTACAAGCCAACAGTCTCTTAAGGTCATGAACAAGCCTAGTGTCTCAATCACAAGCAAGTAAGTAAATGTTACAAGATGTATGATCATTAAATATACAATAGTAAGGCGTCCCAAACATTACATATTCAGCTGATCATGAAGCTAGTCATTACAAAATGTTAGGACTAGCAAGAGTTTAGTCATACATGATCAACCCTAGGATCTGTTAATCATGTTACAGCCCGTAGGCAGACCGAAAGTAAAGTGCAATTGAGCTAAACAGGTGCTCGTCGGCTAAACGCCTCAAAAGAATATTTTTACAATAGAGTGGGAGAGCCAAAAATAACCTACTCGTTGCCAGGATTCCTTCTAGTGTTCACCATCTGGCAGGAATGTCGGTAGATCCTCGGTAGCTGCTCCAAAATCTGGCCACACAAAACCAGCTGGGTCAGACCCCAGAAAGAGCAAGTGCCACAAAGGAGGCTCCACTTAAGAACTAAAACCAGCAATTAGCAAAAGATATAAATAAAAGTAAGAACTGGAAATTAGGAAAATACATCAGGATGATATACGACGAGATAACCATGGAACTATTCAGATAACCAGGTTACAACCCGTAAACCAAACAAGGACCGGGGTTGTAACCCTTCGTCTGAACAGAGCTTTGAATTCTCACCATTTATCGGTAAAATAAATACAAGCATTCTGGTCATTCAATAATCTGGAACAGGATCAGGGCAAGACTAGACTGGTTAGACTCCATCCAATCACTTCACGGCCAAGCAAGAACTACGACTTGATACTTTAACTAACTAGGGTTGTCACAAGCCTAATTACTAACAAGATGCAGTGAGATTATTCCACAGCCACAAGCCCTGCAGACCATCCAGGTCACCCAGGTCGAGAGATTAGGGTTGAATTCAGGTGGGTACATCATCCAGGAAACGCATGTACCCTTAAGCAGTTTGAAGGGTGCAACACATGACAGTGTACTGGAAATGTGCCCTACTCGACGGCAGGCTACAGATCCCAAGCGCGCCCAGGTAACAGGATTGCCTGTAGCTGGAAAATCTCTTCATGACTAATGTATTAATCTAGTTGTTAACCTTAGCCCATTTTAGTAGGTACTCCTGACCGTGGTACTCAGGAGTCCTCTCCTAGACATGATGCAAGACAGGACTGGATTATTTGTACAAGCACAATAGCCCATGGTGTCCAGGTTATTTATACAGGTCATGTCGTGTCAGGTAGCCGTCGCAACAGCTTATCAAGATATAGCATGTCAGGTTTATCATGTCAAGTGTACTTGTCAGGAGTGCGCCACGACGGACCACTATCAGGTCATGTCAGGTCATTATGTCAAGAGTGCACCATCACGGGTCACTATAATGTCAGGCTCAGTTATCATTTCCAAACATATTAAACAAATCCATGATTATCAAGTTCATGACAAAAGGCGTAAGGATATAAAATGGACGTTAAATATCTAATAAAATATCAATATACAGGGCTATAGAAGATCAAGGGTAATCAGGCTACGCTCAAGCCAGGCTACGCTCAGGCTAGCGTACGCTCAGGTCTGCGTACCAAAGGATCCATACACTTCCAATAGGAAGCGTACGCAAGGGTCAGCGTACACAAGGGCACGCTCAAGCTACAGGTCAGCGTACGCTCAAGCTAGCGTATGCTCAAGACTGCGTACGCTCGAGCTAGCGTACGAAAGGGGCCAGCGTACGCCTTTCTCGCTTAAGCTAGCGTACCAAGGCACGCGTACGCTCAAGCTAGCGTACGCTCAAGACATGCTGCCAACAGGCAGCGTATCAAGGCTAGCGTACGCTCACTAAAGAGCAGCGTACGAAGGCTAGCATACGCTCGCTAAAGAGCAGCGTACGAAGGCTAGCGTACGCTCGCTAAAGAGCAGCGTACACAAGTCAGCGTACGCTCGCTAAAGAGCAGCGTACACAAGTCAGCGTACGCTCGCTAAAGAGCAGCGTACACAAGTCAGCGTACGCTCGCTAAAGAGCAGCGTACAGCTCAGTGGCGTAAGCTAAAAAGCTAGCTCACTGTTCACTGTCTTCTCCAAATGGCAAGAACAGCAAGAACTCTAAAGTTGAATCTAAGCTTCAATTGTCCAAATCTTGGTCAAAACAAGTCCGAATCCAACTTTCCAAAGGTCAAAATTGGGTAGAATGGAATTCTCTAAAACATGAAACCATCAAAACTTGAAAACAAGCAAGTTTGATAGATCAAAACACCAAAAATCCAAAAATAGCAAAACTCTAGATCTACAAGAATTAAAGCCTCAAAATGGAAAATGACAAGTTCTAATGTGGTTTAGAATCATGAGGAGAAGCTAATGAAATCATCAAAAGGAGTTCTCTTGTGGAAGCAAGTTGCACTTGCCTATGGTGTTCTTGGTTGGTGGAGAAGAGTAATGGTGGGAGAAGGAGAAGTAAATGAGAATTATGGAGGAGAGAGAAGGTTGGTGGGGATAATAAAGAGGGGGGTTGTGGTGGAAATGAAGGAAAAGCATAGGCTAAGGTGTTCCACCCTTGGCCTATGATGAACCAAGCATTGGGCCGACAGAGCCAAGCCAACCCAAACCGAGAGTTAAACCAAGCCGAGAGCTAAACAAGGAATAATACAAGAAAAGACACGTACACGTATTTTCAAAATACGTAATACGAACCACAGGCATTACACACACCACCTAGATAGATGTCTTTTATTAGTTTTTCCTTGTTTACTCCTCTATCGTGCTATGTCATCAGTTTTCTTACAGCTTTCATATTCCATATGCTATTTTCATGTCTTGTTAATTCGATTGTGTTTTGCATTGCCGTCGGTTTGTGTACTTGTTCCAATCCTGACTGGATAACCAACATTTTTCAGGTTAGCTGTGACTTCACTTAGCTTGGGAGATACGGGTGTACATGCAGACAGAAACCTAGAAATAGATAGCAATGTATCATTTTCATTAATTGTAAAACTTTGTATTTACTTTAATTATAAATCTTGCAAATGTTGTAATAAATTAGAAATGTGAATGAGCAGCAAATATGTTATTTGAGCATTTATTTTCTTGCGGGCTTGACAGCGTTCTACCGCCGACTCTGCGGCGGAGGCTGGCTTGGACACGTCTCGTATCCGGAAAAGCGGGTGCGGGTCGTGACAGTCATCTCTTCTATCGTACCCGTATCCTGGGTCGTACTCAATTGAATTAAATTTAATTCTAACCTGCATTTCCATTCTCGGATGCTCGTGCTCAGGTTTTGTTCCTGATCATGACTAGGTTGTGATTTTTGTCGCTCCATTCTACATCGTGCCTAAGTGTTTAATCATTCCATAAAATTTTGATCGCATCTGGGTCTTGATTTCACTCATGAACAGGTGGTTAAATTCTTGATCAATATTGTGCTAAGCATCGTCTATTCCTAACAATGCCTAATCACATAATTTTTATCTTGATCGTGCCGATCTACCCTAAATCTAATTTCTTCGACCTCGATCATATTTATCGATGTTTTGACCTGATTCTGACTTGTTCGTAACCGAACGATTCCTGATTTTTCTAGTCGCAGCTTCGTGCTTAGCTAGAAAGCTGTGACTATAAATCCCAATCATGCCAAACCTTATTTAGGTCATGGTTAACTTTTCATCTTGATCGGGCCTGTGCGACTTCCAGGTTGATTTTCCATCAACCTAAGTCCTACATATCACCCCGTGCTTGAACTTCATTTATATCTTCAATTCACCTAATCGTCTCTAAAATCGTGCCCCAATGACTTGACTTATTTCTAAAGTCATGCACATATGATTTTATTCATATCATGATTCTATCGTGCCAAATCCCTCGTCGTGCCTGAACAATTTTGAATTGATTACCTTGATCGTGCAAAACTCGTTATTCTTGGATCGTGCCTAAAATATTGCCTAAATCTTCTATCCTGTTTTAACCCCACTACCAACATTTAAATTCAAGGACAAAATTTTTATAAGGTGGGTAGGATGTAAGCCTCCTGAATTTCTGGGATTTATTTTTGAATTTTCTAAATAAATTATTTTCGATAATTCTTTTTGATTAATTAATTTTGATCATTAAATGCTCTTTACCGTGACTTGGATTTCTAGAGCACCAGGGATGCCAGTCTCTGGAAACTTTCTTCTTGAAGTTTGTAGTAGATGAGATTATCTTCATGTTGATATATCGTGTCCCACTCGAACTTGTTCCCTTGTGCTCCATTTGGTTCGCACAAGTTTCGGGTCAATTTAGACCAATTTATCGTCTGTAGTAATTTGTGATTTGACTTTCAATTTAATTTCTGGGCCCGACATCGGTCCAATCCTGTCGACCCAATAAATGGCCCTGGCCTGTTTTGAGTCTACTCTGTACGTGCCACTTGCGTGCCACCAAATTGATCTCCCTTGTGCTCCCATTTCATCCATGATTTTAATTGGTTTAAATTGTTATTTTAATTAAATCTTGGCCCCAAGCTTGTCCAAACTTGACCCAACTCCCAATCTAATTGGTGCAGGCCCTATCATGTCTACCTATACACCCTACTGATTTTTTTTTCTTCTACTCAAAAAAATATCTCTATATATATAAATATCTCATTTTCTTTCTCTTATATATATTATATATATATATATATAAATATATATATATATATATATATATATATAAATGACTCTCTCTTCTTTTAAATATAACTCTCACACACTCTCTCTCTCTCCTTCTGACTCTCTCTTCTTTTAAATATAACTCTCACACTCTCTCTCTCTCCTTCCCACACCATACCAGCACCCCCATCACCATCATAGTCGACAGGACTAGCCCCTCTCCCTCTATTCTCTCTCTAAATAACTCTCATTCTCTCTCTCTCTCTTTCTATATATTATATACACACACATATAATATCTCTCTCTCTCCTCTTTATTACACACACACACTCTCTCTCCCTCACCATCAACCGACCTCCCCCTTCATTTTTTCTTCTTCTCCATCAAGCTACACCACCACCACCATGGGCATCACTACCATCACCTTCACACACCACCACCACCTCCCTCTTCTTCCTCCTCCCTTCTCGGCCTCCTTCTCCTCCCTGGCCGGCCTCATGGCCGAAGCCGGGCCGAGCTCCGGCCAGCCACGAAGGGATGCGCGCAGCAGCGAGCAAGTAGCAGCGTAGCTACGGCAGCAGCAGCTTCAGCACCGCCACGTATTGCCTTGGCTGGTCGCCCCCCCCGGCCTTGGCTGAGGCCGCACAGCAGCAGTGCCGCAGCAGCAGCTGCAACGCGAGCAGCAGCAATAGCAGCGTGTGCAGTAACAACGGCGGTCGCACACCGTCGTATGGCCTGCCACCCCTCGACCGATGAAGCTCCTGCGACCCCCTGGGGGAAGCGCCTCCTTTCCCGACGTGCCACGTACCCGATTCGTGCATTTGGCATGGAATTCCGTCGGCGCGAGCTCGGAAACGAACGCATAATCGCATCTCGAAGTAGCAACTTCGCATACATTTTTCGGGAAATCCGACCGTTGGATCGGTGAACTCTTTGCTCCGTCACAATATTAGTATATACCCCTTCATCCCTCTCAAATTTCATCCGTTAATTTCGTCGTTTGATAGATCAAAACCGGCCACCAAGTTGACGCTTTAAATTGTGTTATTTTTGGACAGTTTTATGGAGCCAACTTCGTCGACTCGTATCTCTTCCTTCGCAGCTCTGTTTGGCGTGCTACCAGTTCCTGTGCGCAGCTGGTATAATCCTCTTCATGCCCCTTAAATTTTTCATTGTGAGCACGTTTGGTTGGTCGAATTCGATGCCAAAGTTAGCCGTCCGAATTCTTAATTTTGCACTTGTAAAATTCCATTTTTGAACCCGGGACTCCGGATTCAATTTTTGACACCACCAGTAGACTCGTGGCGTCGTTCTAGCACATTTTTATAAAAATTTTGCTTAGTTTGGAGGACGTGGGCCCTGACACGTATTTCGGTACAAAGCGGGTCCCTTAGTCCGAGTCAACGGGTCACTTTGAGATCGGCTCATCGTAATCCAATTCCGGATATACCGTTGAGTTCGTATCGTCGTTCTGGACTTGTTGACATATAATTTATTGAGTTTTGTGAACATTGGCTCCGACACGCATTTTCGTGCAAATCGGATTTCAATATCCGGGTCAACGGGCCATTTTGAGATCGGCTCATCGGAATCCAATTCCGGATATACCGTTGAGTTCGTATCGTCATTCTGGATTCGTGGACATATATTTTGCTAGGTTTTGAGGACTTTTATTTTGACACATTTTTCGGTACAAAGTGGGTCCGACACGGACACCATTTTGATCCAAAATTACCTTTTTACCCCTGTGTCCAAATTGGACTTATGGATAGGCTATCCTGGCTAATTTGGCCATTGTGGACACGTTGGTGGTGGTTGTTTCACCATCCGACAACATCTGTAGGTTTTTACCCTATTATTATAATCTTTCTCCTTTTGTTGTATTTTGAGATCCATCGATTCCAGTGATTTCATAATCACTAAAATTTGAATGTGTTGACCTTGTAGATGTTTATAGAGACTTGCCTTGACCCTGTTTGACTGCTTTGACTGAACGTCGAAGTAGAGTCAACATTTGACCTAGTTTAACCTAGAGTTGACCAGAGTTGACTACAGTTGACCAGTTGACTAAAAGTCAACTGTAAGTCAACCATTGACCTAGTTTGACCTAGTTTGACCTAGTGTGACTCAGTGTGACCTAGTTTGACTTAGTGGACTGAGATTGACCTAGATTACATAGCTTATACTATATAATCATGTCTAACACTGTTGAACCCTAATTAGCTTATATATATCTCATCTTTAGGTCTGTGATTTCACTCTGAGCCAGATTACACAGTTGACATATTTCCACCAGATCTCAGGCGAGTACATTCTCTGATAATATTTCTATTTTATGATATCGTCTATGTTTCTTGTATTTAGTGTAGATATCCTTGTTCTCTTGACACATTGTTCACACGGATTGGTATTTCTCTGGATCCTGTCATGAGATGTTATTCCTTGTATTCTTTGGTATATCTTGTGCAAGTCTTTCTTGTTCCTTGTGCATTGTATAGACACGATTCCTGGGAAGGCTAGCTATCCTCTCAGAGAATCGCGTGTCATGATGTGTCATGGTTGGATCCACTATACTAGTCGGGGACGGGGAGTATTAGTGTAGATGTATGGTCATTATCCACCTTGTTTATTCTTGTAGACCTTGTTTAATAGACAATCCTACACTCCACGTATGATTGGCCGGATCATTAGACCTTGTGCAGACCCAAGCCGGCCACATATTGAAACTAGTAGTCACACACTTAGATAGATGATTCTTGATTCTTGTACATGCCATGATCAGTTTTACTTACCTTGATCTAGCTCTAGATTTACAGCTTACCTTGCCATGATACTCACATGTACATTTTGTGATTCCTTGTATATTCTCTCTATTTACTGCTACATTTTCAATATCGTCTAACTAGAACTTTTATTTGAGTTTTGTGCTCGTTCCATCCTGACTGGATATGTTGACAATATTTCAGGAGTAGTTGTGCCCTCAGTATTGGACTTCAAGATGTTGCTAGCTGGGGTGGTTCTCGGTATTCTTCACCGTAAGTTGTCTCTCAGGAGTTCTAGGTCTGGTAGTTATTTAGTTTTGTTACTGTTTCCCTCTGTTTTATTCTTGTCTTATCTTCCTTAGTTTTTGTGATGTGATACGAGTACCTTTATAATTATGGATCTTTACATGTTGTAGTTAGTAGAAGGTACTTGACAGTGCTCTACCGTCGATACTACGACGTAGGCTGGGCGTGGCCCACATTTTCACACCGTATATCCGGGTGTGGGTCGTGACACGAAGGAGTTGCCTCTCCTCCTCTAGGGGATGCCCCAATATGCATTTGCTTTGACTGAGACTGCATTGTCCTGGTGGTGGGCTGCTCAGTAATGGCCAACGTGGTCTTCTTCTTTTTCTTTCCCGGAGCCTTAGGTGAAGAAGGAAGATCATCAGGGTGTGAAAGAGTAGATGACTCTCCAGTCTTTCTTTTCTTGCTAAACCCCTTGGCAGGAGACTTCTCCTTTCGTGTCTTTAATGACACATCTAGCGGATCATTAACTTCATCTTGGAAGCCCACAAGAGAAGTCTCCAGAGGTTCATCGGCGGGGTCTCGATCTTCCGCATCCCTGAATAATTGTGCAGTATGGACTCCAGCCCTTGATCGTTTATCACTAGCAAAGCTGTGGGCTAGGTGGAAGTTTTCGGTGAAAGTGTTGGCCGAAGTATAAAATTTTACGTATGTATATAACATACGCGGGCCTTGAGCAGGAGTATTGGGCATAGAGAATATGGCTTTGGTGCCCCTTGCATTGTAATATCCCCAAGCCCTGGAACCATTGATCAGGAAACCCTTGGCCTGTAGGCAAGTGGTGGCATTCCCCATATGCAGCTGATCGTAGCCAAATTGCTGAGCGAATCGACTTGGTAAATATGGTTCTAAGAAATAGTCGCCCTCAAATCGGCACACTAAGTGAGATGGCTGGATTATCTTCAACCATATAAAAGTGACCAGAGACAAGTGGAGTGACGCTATTTCTAAATCCATAAGCTGTGGAGGAATAGTCTTATATCCTGGAGGGGGAGGGATACATTGAAATCTCCATCCGGAACCACGACTCAGTGCTAATCTACATTCTAAAAGGGCAGTTAGGTTCCATCGAGCATTGGAAAAATGTCTAAGGAAGTCCCTTCCGGATACACCTATATCAGGGTCCATCAAACTAGGATAGTGCAGCAGCAGCAACCCAAACAGATACTTGTAAGGCATTTCGGTGCAAGGAAAGTCCTCCCGAGCAGCCTTATCATGCAACATGGTGTCAACAAAAGAATGTAGTCCTGCATTCAAGCGGCAAGTCATTGCCGAAAGAAAATCCATCTTGTTGCCAAACACTAGTCGTACGGCAGCGAATAGTATACCTCGATGGAATCGGTCGACTGTACTGGCTCCGGAAACTACGAACCGTCGCAGCCACAAGGAAAAAAAACCCGCCAATTGGGCTTCTCGAGACATTGGTCTGTAACCCTGCCTGAGATAACTCTCAATGGTAGCGCCAGCAGTAAATGGGTGTCAGTCTACATTCAAGATGTTATTAATGTGTTTGGTTTTTCTATTATCTTCTCTATGTCGCTACGGCTAAGCGGTTTAAAGAAGCGAGGATCGCAAGTCTGATTCTTAACGATCTTGTCATCATAGATATGGTCCAAAAATAAGTATGGCAACCACTTGGTCGTATAACAAGTCCTTGTAGAAGCACTTTTGTAATAAAGGGAGCATATCTTGTAATGACATAGAAGTTCCTCAAATACAGCTACCATTTGAGGGTTCTCTGTTGCCAGGATATCTAGCTCTTCATTGGTAGGCACATATTCTTTATATGGGTTATCACCCAATGGTAAATGTGAAAGATACTTCATCTCATGGAGTGCGAAGCCAATTTTCCCGTGAGGAGTCATGAAGGTGCCAGTTCTATTATTGTATCTTTCTACTAGAGCCAATAATATATGGGCATTCGGACGAAAGCCGTGAACAGTATTCCAGATTGGGTCATAGAGTTCTAGTTCGAGGAGTTTGTCCTTGAACTAATTCAAAATCCAAATCACTATGCTGCTCCAGTGCTTCATGTCAGGGTTCACCAGGCCTGTCAAACACATGGTCTGATCTGGATATCTTTCTTCAGCTTTAGCAAATGTGTTCGCAAAGATGGGTACTCTGACTGGAAGTAGCAGCGATGAATCTTCCGGAGGTATACATATTGGCTTCAAACCCCTCAGATGAGAGCTATACTTATCTGAAGTGCTGTAGAATAAGTCATTGTACTACGGGCCCAATCTGTAACATATCTTCCCAACTTTGGCTTGCTGAATTGGGTCATATCCCATCCGTCGCGAGTTATTGGAGAATACATATCGAGACAGGGACATGTGCCTCAATATTTCTGTGAGGTACATAATTTTGTCCCCACATTGGTAGATCATGTCCTCTTTCTTCACCTTGGATTGGGACGTCTTCTTAATTGCATCTTCAAATAAGAAGGCTGGTTTCTTATGTACTACATTGTCCAGACTCTCTAAAGGTTCACCATTCATTAGACATAACAGAGTTGTATTCTCTTGAGCCGCAAGTATGGCCTTTCTGGATTCGGAAAGATCGTATTGAGGATAGGATACATGTGACAAGTCTTCCTGATATTCGGAGACTCTGAAAGCCGAAGCTAATCTCTCAGCATCGGGGTCTTTCCTGATATCAATTGCAAAAAGAGGGAACAAAGATCAATTATAGAGTCTGTGCAACAAACTCTAAAAATTTAAATCAGGGAGCACGAAATCTTAGGTTGCACGAGCTTCTAAGTATCTCTTAGGGTGTGTGTATCCCTATGTTGCGCGGGTCTTCAGAATGCGCCTAGTGTTAGTTTAAGTCAGCATGAACTAAATTCAGCATGAATTCAAGTCAGCATGAATTCTATATTGTGCAAGTTATCAAGATGTGCCTAGTACAAATTCAAAAGTGTGCACTAGTGAAGTGCGCGATCGCGCAAGTTCAGAAGGTACAGGAATAAAAATTGCACATCATTATTCGTAAAAAAATAATTTGTTCTTATGCAGCCAGCACTCTAAAAAGAGGGGGCGCAAGTAATAAAGTGCGCGCCTGCACTCTAAAAAGAGGAGGCGCACGTCACAGAAGGCACAGGTTAATCAGAGCTCTAAAAAGAGATGATCAATTCTATTCACTAATGTCTAAGTGATGATCGATTTTATTCTTCAAAGATCACCTGCGAGCGGTGGGTTGGCTTGTTCAGCCCTCGATGATGGCGGCACATAGCAAGGCGCTCTCACTGGTGATGCGCGTGATGAAGAACCGATAGGGGCCATGCCCTTATCAGCAATCGATTTCCTTGGCGCCATTGGAGGATCGAAAAAGTTCGGGAAAAAGAAGGCAAGAAAGGGAAGAGAGATTAACTTTTTAGTAAAAGTGAATTTTCTCTCTCCTAAAAAGCTATTTATAGCCCAAAGTGACTTTTTGCCCGTTGCGCAATTTGTGCCCAAAAGTTGGAGTCGGTTGTATTACTGACACGCTCAACTCATGACAATCTTCTCTAGATTCAAAGTATTTCAAAGTTTTAAAATTTTCAAACTTCTAAAACTATGAAGGGGGTCTTATAGGAGCTCAAAAAATAAAGGGGTGTCACCTCATCAGAAGGTGCTAGCATCAAGTGGCGCTTGGCAACTAGGTGGTGCGACACACAGGTTGTGCCTATATTATGGTGCGCGAGGGCCACGTAGAATGTTGCCTCGAAAAGTTGTAATGTAAGCCATCATTAATGACAACTCGAAAGTCGAAGAATATCTCTTCAAATCCTGGGAGTACGACGCTCGAGAAGATTATGTCAGTTGAAATTAATGCTAACAGACAAAGTCGCACCAGTGATCAACTGGTACGAAAAAATTAGTGAGGATTGAACAGGCAGATTAATAGAGGGGTGCCAGTAATCAGGTTGTGCCAGGCGCCACCTATCAACTTGGCGCCACTTAGTCAATTTCTATCCAGAAGCAAGATGATGTGACGCACATACCACTAATCTCAAAGAACATGTTCACTACACTTCCCATGACCATGCGTATCTCATCAACGAGATGCCACGCGTCACTAGCAGTTAAAGTAACAGCTCGCGCAACTGGACAGGAGGCGTGCAACTCAGAGATGCACGCCACTAAGAATAACTACTTGACACTTATTTCAGAACTCTATAAATAGAGTTTCAAATCAGTTCTTAAGGATCACTAATGATTATAATCTCTTGCTAAAGTGTTGTTGCATTCTCCAAAGGCTTGTGTCTTCAATATCACATCATCCACGGGATAAAGTGATCATCTTCTGATCAGATTCCTATAGTTGTACTTCCCTAGAAATTATTATACTCTTGTACTTTCTTTCTTTCTTAGTTTGTAGAAATCATACTTTTGTTTTTGCAAACATAACCCTCTTTTGTGTGAGAAGTGTACGGCTATTAGCTGATCCGATGTGCTGATGGCCTGACGCTCCCACTGAGCTTTGTTCCACAACAGCCAAATACAAGTCATGTCGCATATGTCTAAATTATTCAGTTGACCCCAGTTCGCTGGGGTCCTTCTAGTCAGCAACCTATGAGACTTGATCTTAGTCTCTAATAACGCACTTATAGTATAATTCTTTTCTCGTAATCTGCTACGTACTTTCTTCCATCTCCCTATCGAACAGATGCTGCAGATATTCTATGAGATAATAGACATTAATTAATAGTTTGTATACCCTATAATTTCCTGTCGATGTCCTCTCGGGTTGGAGGCTGCGGCTCATCTCTATTGCTTCCATGCATACTCATTCCTTGCTGAGAAAGTGCTTCCTTCTGAATATATCTTTGCTACTCCGGATTATCAACCACTAATTGTCGATGTTGATCTCTACCCATCTTTGTAGTATCACTTCTGTATACACCTGAGCCAGAGGCCTCCATATGCTGACTCGACTCTTTGTCTATCGCGATGGCATGTCTCTTTCATGCTTGACTATTGCTTCCATTCGTCCTGGCGCTGTGTTTAGTTGCCTTGCCTTGGGCGTCCGCTCTTCTCTTCGTGTTGCCTGCAGCCTTGGATTGGAACATCACAGTATCCCTGGCGGTAATCAACGGTTAAGATTGAGTATTGTATCCCCCTTCCTCGCTATGATGGCTATCATCTTGTGTACTCACGTCCATACTGATCCCGCTTGCAACCCTATCCGTTTAGCTTGGGTTTGGTAGCACCACCGCTATTTCTAGCCCAGTGCATCCTTCAACTCCGACCGCCAGTAGCTTGTGTGTTCGCCGAAGGATCCCCATCTTGGACCCGCGACTGTGAAGCATTTGATTCTCAAGTGCTCCTTCCCTGTTATTCGCCTCTTGGACCTGACTAGCTTCCTTATGGCCACAACTTTGCGTATTGTGGCCAAACACTTTGCCGTTTGAGCAACTTAGAGGCTGTAACAACCACTTTTCAAAAACAAGGATAATTTTGAACTTTTGTAAAATAAATCATTGAATAATAGGATTTAAATCATGTTAATGATTTTTGGTGAATTTTAATTAATTTAATACTATTTAAATTGGTGTATTGTGATTTTAGTGTTTTACTAATGTAACCCTAGAACTACTTAGCCTAGAGACTAACCATGACAACGGAGACCTAACCAAGTTATTAGATTAGCTAATTACCACTTTTTAGGCTAAGGGTATTTTGGTTATTTTATGACTTTTGAATTAATTATGACTTTGATTAATTAATAATGTGCAAATTGATATGTTAGGCTTTAACCTAGAATTGCCGTAATCTAGATATTAGTCATGAGCCTAGATATTAGATTAGAAGCTTCCATCATATGACAAGGTTAGAGATATCTAGATATTATGTTAAGGTTAGATATTTGTTATGGAAACGCTCATTTACATGGGCCTTTACCGAGAAGGCCTTGAATTATGCATGTAGAGGCCTTTAAATCACTTAGAACTAAACCCTAACCCTAGAGAAAACCCTCGGCTGCCATCAAAGGATCCCCTTGCCTATATAAACATATGTTATCACCTCCTTGCCTCTTTTTATTACATTTTTAAATCCTAATTTGTGTTCTTTTCCAAATTCACCTCATTTCTCCAAATCAACTCCCAATTGAGCCCAATCAATTGCAACATACTCCCCTACTATAGAAGAGGTCTCTAGTGGATATCTAGCAAGAATTTGCAGCAAGTTGACCATTAAAAGTGGAAGAATTTGGCTCTCAAGTACATTTACATTGAGATTCCAACTCTCAATAGGTAATGGTCTCTAAACCTATTAATTTTCTGATTTCTTTACATAGATGCATTCATTTAGGGTCCTCCTAGCTGTAGGCCAAGTTTGGTTAGAAATCGAATCCATTTAGGGTGTATATCGGAGGAGTATCGGAGTGCTATGTAATGTGTTTGATGAAATGCCTCTTAGAAATAAATATTCATATTTTTCAAAACTAATTACATGGGTTTGTAGCTAATTAGGTGTAGATCTCAAATATGTAGGACTGAGTCAATTTTTGGACACTTTCGTATCGATTTTAGGACACGGGAACACAACACGAGGCTGTGGTGCCTTCCCCTGCTACCCGTGTCCTGTTCCTCACTGTACACGACACGTCGTTACACGAACTATCTACACACACGAGAAATTTGATACTGGTATGACTTCGTATCTTGGACACGATACAGTTTGGATACTATGCAGAGATACTGACACATACCCCTAAACCTAGGCTGCCTACTGACACGAGTACGATATGTTTTGATGGACACGTTGTGTCCAAATCCACATCGACACGTATGCATGAGGCAGTGTTCTACCAGTTCTGATACATGTGATACTCTGTGTTCGATACACCCTTGGACACGAATTCGTAAACACAGCGGACACCCCCTTACTGACACACATGCGACTCACACCCCCTTTCCTATATTCTCCAGTTTCGCATATATACTGTGGGTATTCGAATATATATGTTGATGTTTGATACTTGGGTTCAGTTTCTGATACCATGCTGGACACTCGATTGGACACCTTCTAGGACACATGACACACACCCTTGTAGACACACACATGACACACACACTTATAGACTCACTTGGCCATTGGTTCCCT
This sequence comes from Iris pallida, assembly GCA_029216955.1. NCBI lineage: Eukaryota > Viridiplantae > Streptophyta > Magnoliopsida > Asparagales > Iridaceae > Iris > Iris pallida. The sequence continues at coordinate 10,319,935 of JANAVB010033012.1, read as the reverse complement.
GCAGTGGCACTTGGCATCAGAATTTGGCCCATATGGTTTGGGTTGGACCACTTGGCCATTAGCCAAGTGTCGAGGCAAGGGTCTGCTATAGGCAGCCCTGTGTATTGGCCAATGGCTATGGCATTTACCCTTGGCCATCAAGCATGTGCTCGAGTGAGTGAAGACTTATTCGGATAGCCCTTTTCTATTTGCCTAAAGGTTGGATGTTGGTATTAGATGAGTATTTGAGAGGGGGTCGAGTTTAGCTCTGTTACAGAGCAGCAGTGGTTTGGCC